>JASDQU010588767.1:10495-41037 GCA_032191745.1 Picea mariana
AGGAGGTTCGCGATTGTTTTTATTCCATGAGAGAGTCTCCAGCAGGGTGAGATTTGATCCGGGTCAGCTCCGTTTAGAATTCTCCTGAGGAGATTGATAATGACTAGGGAATCCCCTTCTATAATCAGCTTAGTGAAGTTGTGTTCATTTGCTAATTGCAATCCTCTGGTGAGTCCCCAAAGCTCAACTACATTGTTCGTAGTGTGGCCTAGGCTAGCTATGTTAATGAGAAGGATGTGTCCATGATGATTTCGGAAAACCACTCCATAACCTGTTGCTCCTGGGTTACCTTTGGAGGCTCCATCGAAATTGAGTTTGATGAAGCCTTCCTCAAGGGGAGTCCAAATTGAAGGGATGCTTTGAAGAGGGAGTGAGAAGGGGGAAGGGGGCGGGTTTTGAGCAAGAGGGATGTTCCAATACTGAAGGATAATAGGTTCAAAAGATGTTCCCATCATATCCTTTACAGTCCAATGACGAAGGTTAATAGTTTCTAGGATGTTGAGGCGACATTGGTTCCAACAATGTTGCCAAGGGAGCTGGGAATTTCTGAAGATCCTTCTATTTCTTTCCTTCCAAATCTTCCAGAGTATGAAGCCTGGAAGAAGTTGCCAGATATAGTTAAGAAGGGGTGATTGAATAGCATGGTCTCTCGAGTCTGTAATAGTGTCGATGACGGTGTCTCGTTTGTGATCCGAGGTGTGCATGATCTGCGCACTTTGGTCCCAGACTTGAGCCGTGTAGGAGAAGGTATTAAGAAGATGGTTCATGGTTTCAACTTATTTTCTATAGAGCATGCAGATAGACAGGCCAACAAAACCTCGTTTTGAAAGGTTATCCCAAGTGAGAATGCTCGAATGAGTGACAAGCTAGAGGAAGAGAGTAATTTTTGGCCACTGTTTTAGGGCCCAAATTTTGCTCCATACTCTTCTTGTGTGTTCAGGGTCAGAGTGAGTTTTGATGGCATAGGCCTCTTTTGTGCTAAAGGTGCCCCTTGGAAAGTATCCCCATCTTAGAATGTCTTCTCCGGTAAGAGTGGGAATTTTCCATTTGCTCAATTCCTCAGACCATTGTTTTAGGTCCACACGTGCCTCTATACTCAGGTGCTCTTTATTTAAATTCCAACATCTCTAGGTGGCATCTGTTGGGTCATCTTGCCAGTAGTCTGCTACCTTTTTCAGTCCTGCCTAAGTAGCTAGGATGATGATACTGTCAACCCAGTCTTCTTGGTCTAGCATTGGCCACTACTGCCACGAATCCTTCCAGAAGAGGGCTATTTTCCCATTCTAAATTTCCCAGAAAGCATTATTTGTTACCAGATGCCGATTTTTCTTAGCTGTAGCACAGATTAAAGATCCAGGGTTGTCCCCATTCCACCTGATTAAGTTCCTCTTTGCCATATTGAGAGCATATTTTCCCCTCCAGAGCTTGGCCCATAAGTCATTGGGTTTTTTTAGCCATCGCCACTAGATCTTGGCACTAAAAACATTGTTCATTATTGAGGGGTCCCTTATCCCGAGTCATCCCTAAGTTTTGGGCTTGCAAAGTTTTTCCCAGCTGATCAGTGCGATTGTTTTACCTGTATTGAGGCCCTGCCATAGGAAGTTCCTTTGCAAGTTTCTTATGGTTGTAAGGGAAAATTAGGGGTGGCAAGCGCTAAAAAGGTGTAGATTGGAAGGGCTTGAAGCACAACTTTGAGAAGAATGAGGCGGCTGGGAAAGTTTAGGGTTCTGTAGGTCCAGGAAGAAAGCCTTTTGGAAAAGGAGGAGAGGAGATGCTCCCAAAAGGTTTTTCTAAGGGCATTTTCTAGCAGGGGAATGCCAAGGTATTTGGACAGAAGGGAGCTTCTAGTGAACCCAAGGATGATAGAGATATTGATCTGGATTGGGGCAGATGTATTGAAGAAGAAGATATAGGATTTGTTTTTATTGAAGTCCAATCTTGAGGCCTCAGTGAAAGTTTGAAGGATTGAGAGGAAGATGTGTGCTTCTTTAACAGTGGTGGAGCCCATCATCAGGGTATCATCAACAAATTGGCTATGAGAGATCGGGGGGGAGATACCATGTAGAGGTAGACCCATCAGTGAGTTGCTTTCTATGGCTTCATGAATGGATCGACTAAGACCCTCAGCCATGATAATGAAAAGGAAAGGGGACAGAGGGTCTCCTTGTCTAATTCCCCTGGAGGGAGAGAAAGAATGGGATGGAACCCCATTAACTAGGATAGAGAAAAAAGATGAGGAGGTGAGATTTAGAATCCACTCTACCCAAAGGTGGTCGAATCCAAAGGCAAGGAGCATTGCACGCATGTAGTCCCAACTTAACTTGTCAAAGGCCTTAGAAAGATCAAGTTTAAGTATCATACCTGGCATTTGGGTCTTCTGCAAGGAGTGGATAACTTCATGAGCTAAGATGATGTTGTCCAGGATCTGCCTGCCTTCGACATAACTCAATTGTTTGAGAGAGATGATCCTTGGTAGGATGGTCTTGATTCTTCTAGAAATCACTTTGGTTAGGAGTTTGTAGATGACGTTGCACAGGGAAATGTGATGGAACTGCATGGGTGAGAGATCTTCCCCTCCTTGGGTATGAGGGTGAGGAAAGTCACGTTAAGAGCTGGGAGGACTTGTCCTGAAGCTTGGGTGTCTTCAATGATTTCCCAAACCTCTTCTTGATCATCTGCCAACAATGGTGGAAAAATTCACTAGTGAATCCATCTGGACCTGGAGCCTTGCCTTTGGGGGTGTTCTGAAGCACCTGGTCTACCTCCTCAATAGCAATGGGTCTGAGCAGGGCAGAGTTTTGTTCTGAAGTTATTAGGGTGGGTATATGCTGCGTGATCTTGGTGATGGCTTGAGATCTATCTGCTAGGGGTTCCGTGAGGAGATCCTTGTAAAAAGAGACCAGCTCCTTTTCCAGTTCCTCGTGGGAATGGATAAGTTGGCCATTGGTAGAGGATAACTGAGTGATTCGGTTGGTATGTCGTCATTGAATGGTGGTCCTGTGAAAGAATTTTGTGTTTCGGTCACCTTCCTTGAGCCATTGGATGCGAGATGTTTTCTTCCAGAGAGTCTCTTCTTGGGCTTTCCTTGCCTCCAGCTGTTGATTAATATCTTCCTCCTTGATTTTAAGATCTTTCGTAAGACCTTGCTCCCATATCTGTCTCTGTTTCATGCTCATTTGTTCTGTCAGCTGCTTTTGGAAGTCAAAGATGTTGCCAAAGGTTTTCCTGTTCCAGATTCTAAGCTGTTGCTTAAGTTTCTTGAGCCTTTGCTGGAATCAATACATTTTGGAGCCATGGGGTACCTCTGCCTCTCTCCACCAAGCTTGGATCTTATTGTGAAAATCTGGGTGGCTGAGCCAGAACTGCTCGAATCTGAAGGGTTTTCGACCTGGGGTGGCAGGCACCTCCAGCCAGAGCTGGATGGGCCAATGATCCGAACCATGCCAATTAAGAATACTTAACTCCAGAGCTGTGCCTTCCAACATGAGGGACTTAGAAATTAGGAAACGATCCAGTTTGCAGGCAATTTGGTGTGTTCCAGTTCTTCTGTTTGTCTAGGTGTAAGTGCCATTGGGTGTTTCTAGGTCTATGAGGTTGTTGTTGTCAATGAAACTATCAAACTCATTGGCTTCCCGATCCAGGCATCAAGTGCCTCCTTTTTTTTCTTTCAGGTTGCGAATGAGATTGAAGTCTCCCCCAACAATCCATTTGTTGCTCTCAACTAAGGTAGACATGTACTCTAGGTTGTTGAGAAAGGCCTTCTTGTCCCTAGGGCTAGCTATCCCATAGACATTAGTAAGGCGGCTAGGTTTGTTGGAGCTAATGAGCCTGTAGGTTGCTGTAATGGACCAATTGGTAGTGATGAAGTTTTCCATGATGGTTGTGTTGGGGTTCCATAGCATAGCTACGCCTCCTTCCGTTCCAGTGGCCGCTGTGGAAATTGCCTCCCCTTGCTTCCAACAGTAGGGGAGAATCCTGTCTATGTCTTCGGTGGTGCATTTTGTTTCTTGGAGTAGCATAATGTATGATTTTTCTGTCAAAATCAGTTCCCGTAGCAACTTCTGCTTGCTACGTCCGTTGAGGCCTCTTATATTCCAGGAGATGATCTCCATGAGGAATAGGGGGGAGGAAGAGGGGGAAAGCTATCCGAGATAAGGTGGATTTGACCGGAGTTCACCATGAAGTGACCTATCTCTTGTATAAGCTTGTTTGTTGATTTCCTTCCTATTTTCTTTTCATCTTTCTGTGGTTTAATCTGACCCTTTGACTAATTATCCTATATTCCCAGACCCTTACTAGATCTGGCTGTGGATCCAGCTGAGGAGTTGAGGAAAACTTTGTGCACTTTCCACAATTGATCTGGGGTTATGGTGTACAGTTTCTAGTGTCAATAAGCATGCTCTAGATGCTCCAGGTCCCCTCCTGCTAGTTCCTGCTAGTCAAGATCCATCTCGGCATCTCTGTCCTCTTTCTCCAAGTGGATCTCCATTCTAATATCTGGATCTATGGTTGAGTTGCTTGGATCCTTTTCCTGTATTGGTCCCTTACCCCCTGTCCCTGTTTGTTGGGGCACGCTTTCCTTTTGGAAATCTTTGGGTTTTTTGGGGTCTGAGGGATTCTCCGGTTGATCTTGTAGTATCTCATATTTATTGTTGGTGGATGGATCCTTGTTTGTATTAGTTACATGTTTTCTTCCTACTTGTCTTCTCTTCCCTGATGCCAAAATGTAGCCATCCCTATCTTTTCCAGCCTCTGCGTTCCCCTCTTTGTGTGTAACATTGAGGGGGAATTCTCGGAAGAGATGTCCATGCTCATGGCATTTTCGACACCTGAATACAATATGTTTGTAGTCAATGGTTTGTATCCAGTCTTCATCGTGGTACTCTAGGATTATGGATCCCAGGAGCGTCTTGGCTATGTTCAGGTATACACAGATGCGTGCATATGAGGTGTATCTTCTTTCCTTTGTGGCCTCTGATGATTTCACATAAACCCCAATAGTATTTCCTATGCATGACAGAACCTCCTCTAGCCAGAATTCCTGGGGTAAGGAGTATAGTCTAATCCATACTCGTGCATGTGCAAAGTCTTCCTTTTCAGGGCTGAATTTCTCTATCCAGAACCTTAAGAAAAGTCCTGCTGAGTTCAAAAAGTAAGACCCTCCATCAAAAATACGGTTGCAATCCTCCAGGTTGTGAAAGATGATGGTGAAGAATCCCTTGGAGCCCAGCTGCAGTTCATAATGCCCCTTTGGCTTCCACCAGTGTTGTATCCATTTGATCAGGTCTCGTTCTGAGGGCCAAAGCCCTAAGAATTTGCCTACTAGCGCGTAGTCCCTCATATATTTCTTTTGTTCCTCAATGCGTGGTGAACTGATGATGTACTTTGGGGCTTGCGGTGCTTGTGGGATGCATTTTCCTGGTAGCCATGGCATTGATGTTATTGCAGGTATTGGCACATTAATCGAGTCAACATCCATCTCTTTGTCCTTGAAATGTCTTTCTGTCACGACCTTTGAGCGTAGATCTGGGGGAGGCTCGAACGTGGGCCACTTTGATCCCTCTCCCATGCTTCCATTCGTCATTACCTGGTTGTAGGAGGTGCCTTTTGGCCCTCCCTCCTTCAGATTCATGAGCCCAAGCGGGGCGAAGGTTGTGACAGTGCGGCTGAAACCCTAAACCTAAGTTGCACAGTGCATTCCTTCTCATGTGAAAGTTTTTTGATCCCCCAATAGTAGTCTATAAATGATTTTCTTCTTACCAGTACCTGCAATTATTTCTTTCTCTTATGACCTTGATGCTTCTGCCATAAACAAGAAGATACATCTGTCACTTCAGATGCCACTTCAACACTCTCTTCCATCTTATAAAGGTTATCAACCTTTGTTTCCTTCATCACTACTAAACTACCTTTTGACAATGTGAGTGCTCCACCTTGTCCTGTATACTTATATCCACAAGAATCCAACACTCCCATTGAAATCAAAATTGATTTAAGCTCAGGTACATATATAAAATCTGTTAATTCCCTAACGATACCATTGAACATCCTGATTCTAATACTGCCAGCCCCAACATTTTTACAGGGAATACCATTTCCCATAAACACTACACCCTCATCAAGAGATTGGTAACAAATGAAACAATTTCTATGTGAGAACATGTGGTGGGAGGCACCTGAATCTAACTGCCATTCTTCTTGATATTGTAAATTACTAGAAACGGATAAAACTTAATGAGTCATACCTGAATTGTTACAACCAAATTTGCTTCCTTCGTAGAGTTTTTCTTAGATTCCTTTCTTTTCTAGCAATCTTTCTTCAGATGTCTTGTTTTTCCATAGTACCAACATTTTGCTTTACCCTTTTTGTGTATTGACTTAGATCGAGAAAAACTTCTCTCATTCTTCTCTTTAGTTTGACCTCTGACCAGCATCGCCTCTAAAGTTGAGGTTTCTTGACTAGATTTTCTCCTCATCTCCTCAGCCAACAAAGCTCCCATAACAGAGTCACAATCTAAAACTTTTGTTGAGCTAAAGCTAATAGAGGTGAGTAGATTATCCCAAGAGTCAAGCAACGAACACAATAGTGTAATAGCCTTATCTTCATCTTCGAATTTAACTTCCATACTAGTTAATTGAATTATAAGGGTATTAAAGGTATTTAAATGGTCAATAGTTTTTGTACCTTCTTTCATCCGCAAACTGTACAACTATCTCTTCAGGTAGATCCTGCTCATCAAGGACTTTGTCATAGATAGACTTTCCAACTAGCTCCATAAGCCTGATGTTGTATCCTCTCCTACGATATTAAATAGAACATCATCCCCCAGACATAAATGAATGGTACTAAGAGATTTTGCATCCAGATCTTCCCATTACTCATTCGTCATGGATATTTCCTTCTTTAAATTTCTTGCCAATGCTTTTTAAAACCCTTGTTGCACCTGTAAATCCCGCATCTTAAGCTTCCAGAGCTCAAAGTTGCTTTTACCATTGAACTTTTCAACTTCAAACTTCAAGCTCTGCATATTAGCCATTAGCACAAAATCTTCTAATACAAAAATCACTGCTTATAATAACCAAGGCCCTTTAAAAGATACTTTGGAGAAAAAAATGGTACAAACACCACAAGGTTTAATAAAAAATCCTTTTACCAACCTCTCCTTTTATTTAAAATAAAAAATAAAAATAAAAACACCTTTTTAAAACCTCCACCTTTTAGATATTATATCGAATTCTAAATATAATAAAACTTACTCAATTAAAAAACATTTTTACTTCATCCACCCATGTGACTTTCAATGTTCACACTTTTATAAAAAACAAATTCAATTTTTTAAAAAGACCCAAATACCTTAACTTTTTCAAGGAGAAAAAATCATACGAATGTTTTTAAAAGGAGTTCGATGCTCCTTGGACCATTTAAAGGGAGGACTAGTTTGAGCTAGTAACTCTCCTTGAGTGTGGGTGGGGGAGCACTAACATTCCTTGACTATGGATGGGTGAGCGTCGGAGCTCGGTGATGCATACACCGGGTGCACGGATTTTACTGAAATTAAAATTTCATAAGTGTGAGAGCATCGACACGGCTCTAACACTACCTAGGGAGTGTCAATGACTTTCTACTCAATTTCCTCCTCCAACACCTTCGCAATTCAATTTCTTGTACCACAGATCTCACCTCATGGATCTCCAATGCATCTCTGATACCAATTGTTAGAATTGAAAATGCGGAAAACACAATTCACATACGATAATTAACAATCAAACAGATAAGAAACACATGGATTTCACGTGGTTCACGCAAAGATTGGGCTATGTACACCAAGCATAGGTATCGATTGTCTTATTATTCAGATCATGGAGATTACAACAGACTAGAAAGTTCTCACTCTGTCTCTCTTTTGCCTCTACGGACTTACATGAATTTATACATTCACACAAGAAACTGAGTATTAAATGCAATCCCTATCCATATTCTAACTTGGTCTGTTTAGTTGCAACCAACGTAGAATAATAGGATCCAAATCCGTCAATGGAGGAATTCATTGTCACCAAATCCCAACAGTGGAAAATATAGATTTCCATCATTTTCTTCCCATAGTTCACCTTTTTGTCTCTCTTGCATTTATTCACAAGCAAATCCTTAATGATTGTACATCTTTCTCATTTTGTAGCGAGATGCCTCCATTTATTTAGAATTACATGAGCTAACAATAGAAGCATCTCTCGGATGTTTCCACTCCAAATCATTAAAATAGTTTCCTTCCTTGTATCTTCTATAGGTATTTTCTATAGATATGTGTTCATTGTAACTATTGGAACAATATAAACTAAGATGCATTTCCAATGAAATCTTTCTATGCATTTTCCCATAAACTAAGATGCATTTTCGATGAAATCTTTCCCATAAAAATTTTTCCAAGACAATCCTTGTATCCATACCCACTTTACAAGTAGTGAGAAATAAGCACCTACTTTTCTCATTTCACTTGTTTTTTGAAGTAGTCACCTTCTCTTAAACATGAATCTTGCTTGGTATATTTTTAATATTAAACAAATATTGGTAAACATGAATCAGTACAAACAAGATTATTAAATGGTGCATAATGTTGTGGGAGTGGGCTAACTTTTCTGACAGTTTTTCTGCGGCCTGCTTTTAAATTTCCAGTCAATCCAGAACTCTGATCGATTTTATGAGTATCTGGGTTGGTTTAAATGGAGAAAAACCGTTGGGGTAAGGCTCTAAAATGCATAGAAATTTGATCCATGCAAAACTGAGACTACCCCTGAACATTTTGCTGAAAAACGAGAATCAGGAGGGAATATTGTTCCCGAGTTAGGTTACTCCTAATGTTGTGCTTTATTCTATACAATATCAGTCTATGTCTTGGATGGTGCTTAATGTTGTGAAATTTTTTCTATACGAGATTAGTCAATGTCTTTTAATTATCAATGACCCTGAGACTTGATTGGGACAAGCATGTGCAGCGTGAGAGTGGGAGTCCAAGGAAGGACATTATCCTTTCAATTCGATTGAAAAATTAACAAGAATGACGAACCACATAGACCAGACAGAAGTGCCAGGGTAAAAATCATCCTAATGTTTTTAGTTAATAATGTATGTTCAAAACTCAAGTTAACAGACCATTTCTTATGAGAATACCTTTTACCCAACACTATGTTTGGGTTAGTCTGAGTAGTCCCTATGTCACATGGTTCACTGATCTTCTCTTCTAAAGTGTTGCAATGAATGTTAACGTAAAACAACATATATCTACATTGTGCACGCACCAACAAAGTTTCTCTATGCTCAAACAATAATACGCACACTACGCACACCATTATTATGTGTGTGCACACCGTGCGCACCTGCACACCAACAATTTTCAGCACGGCACCAAAATTTAGTGCGCGCACCTGCACAATAACATTTTTCCGTGCGATGCCAAAATTTAGTGCGCACACCAGCATGCCAACATTTCTCCACGTTGTGCCAAAATTTAGCATGCGCACCAACATGCCAATATTTTCCGTGCGGCACCAACTTTTAGTGCACACGCCCGCAAGCCAACATTTTCCGCGTGGAACCAACTTTTAGCGCACACGCCCGCACGCCAATATTTATCCACCTAGTTCCTAATTTTTACATATCCCAATATTCTACTACGCATCATGCATTTTTAGTGCACCCACTTGCACTCATTCATTTTTATGTGCATCAATTCCTCGTGAATTCCGTTGCAGAAATTGGGGATTTTACTTAACTTTTTCCCCAATTTTTTTACCATAGACATTCTACAACTATGAAATTTTCTTAATTTCACCCCGATAACACGAATTCAACCTCTATAGCAACAAATCATCGTGGGTTGATATTTCTGGAAATAATTTCCCCAAAATCAAGTCATGAATTGAGAATTTTAATTACAAAACTCGCTCCATTTGTCATGGCTTCATTGTAACTTCAAATTTGACCAATTCCAAGTCTTAATTCGCTAGAAAATATATTAAATCATTAATATCTCACCACATGATTGAATTTCTCCATTTTCCCGTGAATTTAATAACAGAAATTGGAGATTTTTCCCAATTCTGCACAATTGTTGTTACTTGTTACCATGGACGCTTTGCAACTCGAAATTTTTCTAGTTTGAAATAAATCCTTTGTGTAATTTCTCTTCATCTCAACTTTCTTGGCCCATCCAGGCTCAGTGTTGAAAACTGAAGCTCTGATACCATATTGTAACGTCCCCGATCATACCACACCGAGCCACAATACACCAGAGAACACTTTCATTCTCTCTGCAGAACATACTGTAACATACCCAACATCCAACTGAGCTATGCCACATGGATTTTTTGAACTGCATGCAATTAAGATATATACACACAAAACTCTTGTGGAAGAATTATATATAAAATGTAAACAGAAAAATACATTTTGTAAATGCACATATTCATATTGAAATAATAGTAAACATATACATGCAACATATACAAGCAATACCCATAAATATAAAGACAGTTATAACCACACATAAGATAAGGCCATAAAAATACACATGTAAATAACAATGCAGCATGTAATTTTTTCACACAATTGACACTTATCTTGGTAAGATTTTAAACAACTACGTGCAGACCTTCCATGAACCTTCCAGCCTTAGACCACACTACTCATCACTCTCAGTAGTGGGTCACCCCCGAGATGGGACTAAACTCCACCTGGGTAAAGGGATTCCTAACCATGATAATGGATCATAGAGAACAGGAAAGACTCTGTCATAGGTGCCAACTCAAACTAACAGCCTATAGTCCCTCATTCCCCGCATGCCTGTCCCACCCCAGTAAGTGTTCCCCTTATCTGCTCAACAATACCTCAACCACCCCACTTCCCTTCCAGGGCTTCAACAATAGGATAGAAAGGAAGTCTCAGAGCCCTATAGCTGTAGTTTAACACCCTCAGGAAATCAATTCCTAGCAATTATCTCACCCAAAGAGTAATTTCTCATGGTCTTGACAACTCGCCTATTCAATATCCCACAGGCTTGACAACCCGCTTCTTCAGTCCTGCTCCCAAGATGACCAGGTACACAAACATGTGTGGTTATGGATGCAGGTTCAGGTTCAATGACATGAACGTATGGAGGATATTTGACTACTTGAGTGTAAGCTCATGGTATCCTTGAATGATGGGGGGAATCCTGGTAAGCATGATGGAAAATTAACTAAATCCAAACAATATGTATGCATGTCCCCAACTTGACACTTGTCATGTTTGGATATACTTTGGCCCACTTGTCCCCCAACTTTGGAACTTAGGAGAAAATAATTACCCATACTTTATACTTTAAGAAATATTAATTAAATATTCCTTTTTGTCTTAAGCTCCCCAGCTTAGTCCATTTTCCTTAACTTTTATCCCCTCCCTTTCCCTAACCAATGGATTTTAGTCCCCCATACTCTTTTATCATGGTTGGTCTGCGTGCAACGATGTATTTTATATTAATGATGAGACATATACAAAACTAGGCACAATCACATTTAGCATCTATGCTCTCTGGCCTAATCATAAAAAAACTATCTCACTAGCCTATAAAGGACAACATATACACAAAGGATCCCTGGCCTCAAAATCACGCACACTTAAGTTTCTACGTGCGGTATCCTAGACTGTGCACACTTTATCATTTTACTACATAGTACATGCACACACTATGCCATGAAAGGTGCATAGAAAAAATGATATCAACCAACTCACCATCTTAAGTACATTCTTATTTACAATTGGGTTCAGCCTAGGGATATTACAGCCTTGACCCACTTAGTGAAGTAGTCTACGACCATGATGATGTGATGATTCCCCCCAGCCGAAATTGGGTTGTGTTGACAGGTGTTTATGACACACTGTCAATGGGAAGGATAGATCTAGACTTAGGTTGTCTATTTAACCCAAGCAATTTGGTATGATCTAACTTGACAGGTTTTATGGCTCCATTAGCCAACTAGGATCCTAAGAACAACTAAAGGAAGTGAACCAACTAAAGATACAATTCTAACGATCAACACATTAACTACAAATTTTCAACTAAGAGTGTTAATGTATAATGATTATATACAATTTATAAGGTTTGCATAAAACCTTGTGAAAGTAGTTGTTTGAGATAATGTTTCTAAACAAGATTAATTATGAACAACTTATTCTAATGTTATAAATATCAAACTAATAAAGAATGAATGAATATGATTGTAATGATATAACAAAAATAGACAAAGCTGATTAACGTCTAAATAATGAAATCACTATTCATTCACATATAAACAAATTAAATAAATAATACATTGACTAACCTCTAGCTGACCAGCATTAATAAACTAAAATCGTCTCTCTGCGTTAGTGTGAGTTCCTCTTGTCCCGTGTCAAGTGAAAACCTATAACAGAAACAAGCATAATACTTCTTGAAGAAATTGAAGGAAGTGTTTCATATTCTGGAGAGAGTTTATGACGATAGAAAGATAAATAATTATATATCATGTAACCTTGATATATCCAATAAATGAGAATGAGAGAAGTCTAAACCCTTGGTAACGGTGTGATCAACCATTAAGCATTAGACGTAAATTCAAAATACTCAAATAGATGATCAGTCACATGTACAAACTAGACCAGAAGATAACGAACAACATAAAGAAAATCATGATAAAAAATATTATGTGGAGAAAAGACTAAAGCTAATTCAACATAGATAACATTTCATATCAAAACATTACATGAAAAGACAATAAAAAAAACATGCACAGATTACACAGGTCTAAAGCCAAAGATCAAACTGCTTTCTCATATAATTTCAAAAATATATGTCCATTCTATGGTCTAGGAAAAGCATGCCTCTATCACAAGGCAACATAGCTATTTAAACATGTTTTTGATTTGTTACCTCCTATCATGCAAGATAGAGGCAAATCTCTTAAAATAGGGTTTTCACTAAAATAGAGCAACAAAAGATACTCCTCTTGGAGTCTTTTAATCAAAAAATATTTATATTAATGAACATTGTTTTTATCAAAATGGGAAATTACTAGACTATTGAAATGATAAAACCCATAACTCCTTTCCTTAAGCATAGCACCATAATCTGTTCTTTACCTGAAATGATAAAACAAAATCAAGATTTAGATAATAATCCTGACAAATACTTTAAACAAACTAGCTACAAAATCTTTCGATACTGTAGCTAGTCTCAAAATAAATAAAAAATAAAAAATGAATCTAACTATTATTTGTCAAACAACATCAAATCGTAAAAACAAAACAATTATTTACCAATTCAAAAATTTGATAGAGAGGCATTAGACATGTCTGAATTTATAATGGTATTGAATTTTGTGGAAATTTTGATGATCACATTCCCAGATCGCTTAATACGTTTTTTAGCCCGATGTGCATTCGATGGAACGTAGGATCTCAAGTCGTTGTTATCCCTCTCAAGCACTGAATTCCCTGTGACTATCTAGTTCAATTGTTCCTGTAGCTAGGGGACATCCCAATAATACCTTACAATCCAATTGAAACAATTTTTAAAATGCATCAATTCTATGCTAGGAAAAGGATAAGTCTTCTCTGTAGTGGGTATTTTAACCTGTTCCATAATTTGTTTCAAATCATGTTGTATACCTGAAAAACCCTCCTATTTCTTTAAGAATGGGGGAAGATTTGATAATAAATCGAACTGTGGTGTATCAGCATCGATATCATCCCTAGGGATGCAATCATCGATATCACCCTCAACATCTCAATCATCGATGTCATCCTCAGAAAATTGATCATCGACCTCAATCACAGGGATTGGTTTCACATGATCATGATGTCGATTTCTTAGTGTTTGGGAAATAAGTCATCCAAGTGTTTTATTTTTAAAATTGATGTTTGGAATTCTTTGTTTCTTTCGCCTACCCTATTTCTTTATATCAATTTTATTTGAATTAAACTGAATTGGCTCCAGATTAGGGACAGTAAGGATTTTATCCTTTAGATCATCCAAAACCTCTTCTAAAGATTTCTTCGGATTAAAATCACATCTCAGTTGATTTCCTTTAGATGGATTCTGGAGAACAACAAGGGTTTCAACTATAGACACAGGGCTCTCTTGCAGATTGACATGTAGGTTTTCCATAGAGGGGTTTGATCGACAGGGACTAGGAAATTCATTAATATGAAGAGGTAATTCTATCACGTTTTTAGGTAGGAAAAACTCATGTCTATACATGAAATCATGAAAACTATCCCCAGCTTCAGACAAATGCAAAATTACCAGAATTCAGATGAGGTCATGATGGAACAAACCAGAATGGGCATTTAGGTTTTGTCTCTGGCAGAACTTGTCCATTTTTTGCAGGCTCCTAAGTAGATAAAATGGAATATTCAAATTAACACCCATAAGTACCATCAATAAATGGACATGATACAAGAAGACTAGACCATATCTACCCTCACAAGTAATAGATTTCTTAAGCATCAACAACAAGCCATCCCATCGTGGTTTAAATAGAACAATGGGTGTACCTTTTTCACCATAACGCGATTTCTTGGAAGCCATCAATGAGTTCCATGGGATGCCTTCAAACTTGATGGTTTTAAATCAACGAGGTCCCTCTTGGGGAAATCCTGTATCATTTGCAATCGAACTCTCGGTCACCTATAACTGCAAATCCCCTATTTTAGCCCTCGCACCATTGAAAGTATGGGAAAATGCTTGAGTTAATTTGAGGTTGAAACCCACAAATCATTTTATGAACCCATCCCGACCATAAGCCACAAGGTCGTACATGACATTGTCATGTGATAGGAGAGCCTGTCAAACATTGGGCTCAATCCTCACCATGGGCGCCATTGATAAGGTTACATAGAAACAACAGTAGCGAAGGGTGGGGTGTCTTTGAAAAAACATGAAATATAGGATGAGTTCTTCATATTCGGAAGAAACCTGATACCCAAGTCTTCGAAAAGCCACCATAGAGACCATTTGGAGCATTGAGTTGATACTAAACCAGAGGAATGCGTTGAACAAAAAACCACTATGTGAAATGAATGTTAAACCCAAACACCAAAACTTACCACTTGAAGCAATGAATGCATGCCTGTGCTATGCAGGGAAAAGGAGTAATGCTTGAAGGTCTGACTGTCAGTCCTATAACATGATGATGAGACTGTGATAAGACTCCAAGGGGTAGGATTCAAATTACAAAAAACACCAAAGTTTTGTTTGATGCGCACTCATAGATATGGTAATGTGAAAATAAAAAATAATCAAGGAATAGAATGCCTAAGTCATAACCCAAAGGTGAATAACCCATGTGCTATGATAAGGAATCAACCCTTAATATGATAGGCTTACAATCTTTAAAGGTTTAAGAAAATATTAGATGCCCTTAGGTGTTATCCAATTTATAAAAGGAAAGTCCACAAACTATATGATGCCCTCAAACCAAAGCTTGTTCTAATTTCATGCTTACAGTCATGAAATTGAACAAGAGAAATGAAAGATAAAAATAAATGGACTCATACACAGAGCTAATCAAACGAATCTTTTCAAAACATAAAGATGAGAAAAAAACCGAAAAGGAGGCGGCTACAAATTTTTTTATCCCATTAAGACGACATTTTATAATGATAAAATTGACATGAATATTCAGCTGCCAACAATGGAGACATGTTGGGGTAAGCAATTATCTCTGGATCATCAGAACTTTAAATCAGAAAACAAATAAATCATATATTTATTAGAAACAATTAAAAGACAGATCAAGCATTTTGACATTAACTCGGAAAAATAACATAGTCCTATCATTGAATAAATTTCCGGTCAAAATTTTTAATCCAACATCTTGTTTTGATCAAAGGGGTAACGATATTTATGCAAGTAACTCTAATACCATTGACAGGGTCACTACTACTAGCATGCATTTATAGCTTCGATAGGGACATCATTTAACCCTCTCTAGTACTTTGATCCCATCCAAGAGTCATCCATTTATGATAACAGTATCTAATCAATTTTAAAAAAATACCTGAAGATCTTCGAACCCAACATTTCTTCGTTGCCAGCAGGCCTGTTCAGTACCGTGACAACTTTGTCTTGGTATCATGTGTGCATTTACCCGCTACCAGCAGACCTGTTCAGTATCCCAACGGGTTTACACACAATTCCCACACATTATAATTCTTCCAACTCTCTAAAATTGTTTGTAAAGAATTCATGATAGTAAGAGAGTGGAGTGATACAGAAAATTTCACAGCCAAGCAATGAGAGGATTGATTATTTTTTCGTTCTTTGAAAACTGATAACTGTAATCATAATTTGGACATTTAGATTTAATCCAAAAAATCATCTCCAGGATGTGAAAGCACTATGAGTTGTTCTCATTAAAACAGGGATGGCGTGAGAATTTTTTAAATATAATCATGTTTCCCTGAGATCTCAATGAAAACCGAGAACAATGACTCGACAAAGACTTACTGAAACTGAGCTGAGTTCAGAATTTAGTGTGCAGATGATTTGAACTGTTATCAAACTACTACTAATGAAATATTAAATTCCCCTCCATAATGAGTGATGATTCAAAAATAATTATTATAGAAACAAAAACCAAACTAAATTTAACAAAAAAAAACAAAAAAAACACGAAAACTAAAAAATATTTACAATGGGTAAAACTTGATTTTCTCACATGAAGTACTTTTTTCAGAGACTGTACATTCACTGGAAAAGTGTCTGGCTGTCCCTCTAAGTTATGCAACCAAAAAGAACTAGGACCCAATTTTTCAGAAATGACAAAAGGCCCCAGCCAAAGGTTTTGGATCTTCGTATATTCTCCTTTATTCTCGTGCTCTTTCTCCCATTTGAGGACTAAATCCCCTACATTAAAATTCCTTTTAGAGATTGAAATTGTATCGTAGCATCTCTTTACAATTGCTGATGCTGATCCAATTTTTGTTTTGCTTGTGTTCTTACTTCTTCCAATTTTAATAAATTGTTTATCTAATTTTATCGAGGAGGACATTCCTCTTCTTTAGCTTTCTACGACAATTGCATAGAGGGAAGCAACACATGTGGAGGAAGGATGGATTCTCTTCTGTAAATGAGGAAGAAAGGAGAATTACCAATGGAAACTTTTGCGTTGACTCTATTAGCCCAAAGTTCCTTGTACAACGCATTGTGACAATTTTTGTGGTTTTCTGACATTCTTCTCTTTAATATCTTGATCAGATTTTTATTTGTTGATTCGGCCAAACCGTTCCCTTGAGGGTAATAGATGGAAGAGTATTTTAGTTTAATCCCTTTTTCTAAAGCGAAGAAATTCATATCCAAGGAGGAAAAATAAGAAGCATTGTCAAAAACCAAACATTCAGGAATTCTGAAATGAGTGATAATATGAGAGTTTAGAAATGAAATTACCTGATTTGTGTTGACTACCTTTAATGGTAAGGCTTTGGACCATCTCGTAAAATAGTCTATTGCCATGAGAATGTACTTGTGTTTTTTTTAGGAAGGGGGATTAATCGGTCCTATAATATCTAGGCCCCAATGCTGAAAAGGTGTGTCTACCATAATAGGCTGCAAAGGGAAAGCTATTTTTTTCACTTGTCCTGCAGCCTTTTGGAAGATTATACATTTGTGGGACAAAGTGTGAGCATCCTTAAACAAGGTAGGCCAATATTATCCATCCCTTAGTACTTTGTGAGCAGTTTTATCCCCACCAAAATGACCCCCAACATCACCGAAATGAAGTTCATCGAACACCCTTTCAGATTCCTCCTTTTCTAAGCAACGCAGAAAAACACTGTCAAAATTATTTCAAAATAATATATCATTAATTAATTGGAAAGATGCATATTTAAGCCTTAGTACTCTTTTGTTTTTTGGATCAAGGCTATGAGGAGAAGTTCTGTGCAACAAATAAAATATGATATTATCATACCATGAATTGGGCATAGTTTGTGTACAATTGATTTGTGTTTTATTATGTTGATTTGCAGTTGATGTATTTATTTGATTTTCTAAATTTTCAACTGAACCAACTACCAATAAACAAAGGCCTTTACCTTTAACAATTTGTGCAGGTACTATTTTGAGATCATATCCCTGAAGTGATTTCATCCAATTTTCTCTTTTCTCTCCCATCTCTTTTTGCATTAACAAATTTCTTATAGTAGGGTAAGGAACAACAATTTTTGTCCTGGATTTTAATAGGTAAGAACTAAAATGTTTAACTTCTTTAAAAAAAGTGTATGCATGTTTATCTACTGCGGGGTAATTTAGTTCTTGTCCTTTAAAATAAGATCTCATAAATGAAATAGGTATCCCATTTATTTCAACATTGTTATGTGTAAGAAAAACAACATAAGATCTGTCAAATGAAAAAGTATACAATCTAAAATCCTAGGAAAAATCAAGACTCATCAAGGAGGGTGCTTCAATTATAGGTTTTCTAATGGAATTAAAATCTTGATTCTCTTGTGATCCCCATTTGTACAAGATTTCCTTGTTAATTAGATTGTGTAGAGGTCTAACCATTTCAGAAAAACTCGTAACAAATCGTCTAACAAAAATAATTTTACCTAAAAAGCATGGCCTTTTTGGAAGAAGGTGAGGGAAGGCTGGCAATGGCTTGGGTTCTTTCAGGATCAATTATCATTCCATATTTAGAGACTACAAACCCAAGAAATTTCCCTTGTTTTACTACAAAGATTGATTTTTTAGGATTGAGTGAAACACCGAACTTGTGACATCGTTCTAACACATCCCTAAGATGTGACAGGTTGTCCTTATTTTTCCTTTCAAAGAAATTTGTATCATCTAGGTAGACCACAACTGACTGATTGATAAGGCCACAAAAACAAATGTCCATTTCCCTCAGGAAAGTGGCACCGACATTTATTAATCTGAAAGGAATTTTTCTATAGGCGTAAGTGGCCCATGGGGTATGAAAAGTGGTTTATCGGATGATCTGATGGACACATAAGGACCTAGTTATATCCTAAGAAACCATCTAATAAATATAGTCTTTTAGAACCAAATATGTTTTGTAGAATTTGTTCCATTGGAGGAAGAGGGTAATTGTGTCTATCAAAGGCTCGGTTTAAATTGCAAAAGTTGACACAAAGTTGAATTTATCCACTCTTCTTCCTTACTGTGACTAATTTGGTGATGCAAACCCCCCTTCTCCCCTCAGGGCTGCTGACCTCCTGGTCTAGGATTGATCAAGAAAATAAGTCAGATTGACTCTTTGGGTCTCTGCTAGACCTCAAAACCATATACATAGGCCCTTCCTCCAAATGCACAGGTCGTATGGCACCCATGGGCCCTCTCTTGAGCGGTGTTCAAACCTCAATGCCAAACAGGCACTAGATCTTCTCTGGCTAAGCCCCTTCCTTCACATGACCATGGCTGTGACCACTCGCCTAACCCAAAAGTTGCTTTGCGACTTCGTGTGTCGGGTATTTTCATGTGATTCACCTCGACTCTCCCGACTTCTGAACTCTCGAACTGGTGCCTAGCTAGCGCTAGCTACTTCCCTTAACCTTCATTAATGTTACCCCTCGCTATGGACTGGGGCCAATCTCTCGAGCTCTTCAGGACTTTTCACTTCCTGTGGTTGGAAGGTTTCTTGTCTCCCTTCTTCTAACTCCCAAACTTGCTCTCGCATCAGATCGATGGTCCACAATCCCCGCGATCCAACGGTTCTACTCTCCCCTTCGTGAATCGCGACTTTGCGTTTCCCGAGATCAAAAGATGTCTCATATCCATTCTTTCAATACATGAAACCCTGACTCTCCTCTTGCCTCATATCAATGGTCTGATACTCCCTGTGATCCAATGGTTCAGACCTCCTTCACAAACTTGGGACTTCATGTTTTGCGACTTTGGAAATTGGCTTTCTTCTTCCTCCCGACTCCCAATTTTCTTCTTTCTAGATTAATGGTCCAGATCTCCCCATGATCCAATGGCTGAGATCTCCTCACGAACTTACGACTTCATGTTTCATGAAGTCAGAGGACTGCTCACCTCTCTTCCCCCGATATCCAAACTCGCGAGTTTTTTGGGACCAAATCTATAGTTGACACTTTCCTTCGATCAATGGTTGTGATCCCTTCGTAAACTTGGACTTTGCGAGGTTTCTTACCCTATGCATTTCCAAAGGGTTAAATCCTGTGCACTTACCTCTGCATCCAATAGATGTTGGTCCTTCATGTCCAGATCTAACGGCTGAGATCTGTTCTCCCCTTGTATGCACTCCTCCTATCTGGACTCTGATCTGATGGCCTAGATTTCTCCCTACAACCGATCTGATAGTTTTTTCGCTCCTCCTCCTAAGATTATTTATTCTCCCAGACTTGGAAGAAGTTTATAAGTGTCAAAGGCTTCACCCTTTGATCTTTCTCTTGCGATTCGAGCACTCTGCATCTTGATTGCTCTTAGGAATGCTATCCATTCTAATATTTTAAACTTGAAACAAGTTCTCTTTATGCTCCCTCCTTTCACTATCTCTTCTGATTTATTTGATTTACTCAGTCTCATTAGGGTCTCACCCTTATGCGTCTTTCAAAAGACTTTCTGGTTCCTTCCTGGAAACCTCTGTGCTCGACGTCCTAATCTTTGGCAACAAAACTTGTCTTCGACTCCGGCGCACACTTGTGCTCTGCATGAAAAATTTCACTACCCCTCGTAAGCTTCCATCTTTCTCAGTCTCTAAGGGACTTGACCCTTCTTCTTCCTTTCAAAGGGAAACTTCGTTCCCACCTGGAAATCGCCTGCTCATGCACACCTTGCATATATTTTCCTTACAGAGTGTTCAATAAATCTGTCTCAATATGCCTTCTCTACAATGATTCCTCCTCCAAGGTATTCAATAACCATGAGGCTCTCCTCTGATTTTGTAAAGGTTCCGGTGTCTCTTCCTGGCATGTTCTTTCCTGAACTCGATTTGAGATTCAGATGCACACTCCTTGCACTAGCTACATAGTTTCCAATACTCTGTTGTGCACTCCTTGCATAGCCTAAAGAACCCAAAATAGTTTCAACAAAACTCACTGATAGAAAATTTCTATCTATCCCTGCATATGAAATCTCACATACATATACAAGATCAATAACACACAAATAATCATTCAAAGAACACATGAACACTCAGAAAACTCATAGGTAGGAAAAAATGCATTTTCTATTAATCTGCATGTCTGATTACAATGTGTACAAAATATCTGACTGCAATAGAGTCTTGGCTCTCTCCAAAAACTATTCTCCTTCCCATTCTACCACAATCCTCTATGTTCAACTACCTCATTTGGGAATACAATATTCCTCCTTCTACTAGAAGGTTCCTCTAGGGTTCCCTCCTTGACTACTCGTCTACTCGAAAACCAGAAAACCCCAACTGCTACCTAATTTCTGTTACATTCAAGACTAGGAGTGAAACTCCTAGACCTCTCTTCATCATACAATTTATGATCATTTTGCTATGATTCAATCATCCATTCCAAAATAGATTAACAGAAAAGTGCCAACTTTTAGTTTCTGAAATTTGAGAAAGATGCACTATGACATTGAGTTGTCCCTCCACATGGACTTGCTGACAATGCTCCTTCACCATTCTCCACAGTTGGGAAAATCATGAGCTCCTGCTCATGGCTCCCTTTGCTCTGTTGTTGAGATCCTCTAGGGTCCCGTACTTTCTCTTAGATATGTTCATCTTCTACTTTTACTTGTTTCTTATTTTGTTGTTTTTTTTGTTTCTTTTCTGCTGCTATGGCAGGTCTTCCTTGGTTCAACTTCCTCCTACTGACATTTTCTTATGCTGACCCCAACATCAACCTTTTGATTTCTTCGATCACCTCGTCCAACTGCTCAACTGGTGGGTCCTCATTTTATAGACTGCTCTGCTGCATTTCCTCCTTGTCAATGGTTAGATCAACCTGATCTCCCTTGATTTCTTCATCTTCTATGGTCTTAGCTTTCCACCTTGCTGTAGACTCAATTTTTGTAGTCTCATCACTGAGTTGCTGCTCAATTTCTTCGTCTGATAGATTGGCTTCTGTCATCTTCTCTTGGCTTCTGTCAGCTTCTCCTCAGGATGGTATGCTCCTCCACCTATTTCCAATTTGATTTGTTGGATATGCCTACTCTGTATATTTACCCTTCTTTCTAGGGCCTCCAATTCCTCATAAAACTCAACAAAATATATGTTGTTTGCTTCCTCTTTTGCTGCAGGCTCCAATGCTATAGTTATCTCCCTTTCAACTTCCTGGATGAAAATTTTGAGCAATTTTGTTGAATTCTCCTATCCCACAATATGCATGACTATCTGTTGGCAACCATCTTCTGATTCTAGATTTTTCAACCAATCCTCCAACATCTCCAACTCCTTCTCCCATTGAGTGAGCAATTTTTCTGAATTCTCCTCCTTTTCTATTGGGGAAGACATCAGTATTTGTTCCTTCTCCTCCTCTTTGACAGTCCTTGCTAGTTGTCTTTCCTCTATCGCGCCTACATCACAGACACAGTTAGCTTTAAAATAATTTGGCCTCATGGCCTCCTTCTTGGATTCTTGTTGCAATACCTCCTCATGTGCAACTCTTGTATTAGCCTCTGTTGGACTATTTGGTAGGAATATTTGAATTCCCCCAATGTTCAGAACACACCTATGATCTTCTTCCATCAACACTCCTTGATGATATGAACTCTCAGCTGAGCTCATCTCTTCTCCCTTGCCCACTTGGCACTCTGGGATTCCTCCTCTACCCCCCTGGCCGTCTATGAAATCCAATGATCCCTCTTCATTGCCCACTTGGAAACTTGAACTTTCATCACTACCCTCCTGACAGTCTATGAGACCATCCACTGATCTCCTTCCATTTCCCACCTGAAAACTTGAAATTTCACTTCTTCCGTCCTGGAATTTTATGAGATCTACTGATCCCATCTCATGGTCCACCTGGAAATATGAATTTCAAATTATGTCCTCTATATAGTCTAAGAGACCCTCACTTGATCTCATATCATTTCCCACCTGGAAATATGAAAATTCATCTCTGCCCTCCTGGCAGTTTATGAGACCTATAACTATTCTCCCTTCCTCATCACTGAGGGTTTCTACGACTTCTAGCTCACAAATGAAAACCATCTCTTCCTCTATGTCACTACGGTTTTCATCATACCTCAGCCATATTCTCATTTCTTGTTATTTCTTTCTAACCAAAATAGTTTGAACAATCCATTTTACTTTCCTGTTCAGAGGCCATTTGTACCTCCAGCGTACCTTTTCTTACTGCTGCATCTTCAATGTCAGTTGTTCCATTCTTTCTCTTATCTCAATGAGCTCCTCGTCAATTTCTTCTTTACTTTTCTTCTGGCAATCTCTTCTTCGACCACGCTCATGGCCTTTACTAGCCATATTTTCTGTCTTTAGGCCTATTGGCTATCTACCATTTTTTGCGCATCTTGCAACCATCTGTACAGAGCATCAATACTCTGTCTTCCTTCACCTACTGTCCAGAAGTGAACTTCAACTTCTAATACCATTTGATGTCATCAGATTGTCTTTATTCTCCTTCTCGCCTTTGCCTACAATATGAAAAAAACATTCATCTTTGGATACTACTTGATGTAGTCAGATCACCTTCTCTATCGCCTTCACCTAAAATCTAGAGATGAAATCAACTCTGATACATCTTGATGGTATGAGACTATCTCCTTTCACTATCTCTCCTTTGTGTACTGTCTTCAAACAAAATAATAAATTTCTCCTCTGTCTCCTTTCCCTGAAATATACAGACAAAATTCAACTCTGATACCACTTGATATCAGACTATATCCTTTCTTTTTTCTCTGCTGCAGAAATAAAAAAAAATCCGAGCTTTGATACCACTTGATGGTATCAGACTATCTACTTTACCTTCTTTCCTCTTTTGCCTTCTATCTACAAGAAAAAATCAGCTCTGATACCACTTGATGCAGACCCCCCCTTCTCCCTTCAGGGTTGTTGACCTCCCAGTCTAGGATCAATCAATAAAATGAGTCAGATCAACTCTTTGGGTCTCTTATAGACCCCAAAACCATTTACATATGCCCTTCCTCCAAATGCGCAGGTTGTATGGCATCCACGGGCCCTCTCTTGAGCATTTTTCAAACCTCAACGCCAAACGAGTGCTATCTATTCTCTGGCTAAGTCCCTTCCTTCACGTGACCACAGATTTGTCCACTGGCCTAACCCAAAAGGAACTTCACTACTTCGTGTGTCGGATCTTTTCATGTGAGTTGCCCTGACTCTCCCAACTTTCAAACTCTCAAATTGGAGCCTAGCGAGCGCTAGCTCCTTCCCTTAACCTTCATCAAGGTGACCCCTTACTATGACCTAGGACCAATATCTCAAGTGCTTTGTGAATTCACACTTCGCGTGGTCGAAAGGTTTCTTGTATCCCCTCTTCTGACTCTTGAACTTGCAATCGTGTCAGATCGATGGTCCACAATCCCCGCAACCCAACGGTTCTGCTCTTCCCTTCATGAATCAGGACTTCGTGTTTCATGATATATAAATATGGATTTTATCCCTTATTTTGATATATGAAACCTTGACTCTCTGCTTGCCTTAGATCAACGGTTTGAGACTCCCCGTGATCCAACAGTTTAGAGCTCCTTCATGAACTCAGGACTTTGCATTTCACGACTTTGGAAGTTGGCTTCCTTTTTCCTCCCGACTCCTGATTTTCCCCTTTCTAGATTAATGATCTAGATCTCCCCATGATCTAATGGTTGAGATCTCCTTCAAAAACTTGGGACTTCACATTTTTCGAAGTCGAAGGACTGCTCACCTCTCTTCCCTTCATATCCAAACTCGCATGTTTCTTGGGACCAGATCTACGGTCCACACTTTCCTTCGATCAATGGCTACGATCCTTTCACGAAATTGGACTTCGCGAGGTTGCTTACCCTATGCACTTCCAAAGGGTTAAAGCCTATGCACTCACCTCTGGATACAATGGATGTTGGTCCTTCGTGCCCATATCTAACGTCTGATATCTGTTCTCTCTTTGTACACACTCCTCTTGTTTGGAATCTGATCTAATGGCCAAGATTTCTCCCTTCAACAGATATGACAGTTTATGCCGCTCCTCTTCCTGAGCTTCTTTGTTCTCCTAGAATTGGAAGATTTTTCTAAGTGTCAAAAGCTTCTCCCTTTGATCATTCCCCTACGATTCGATCGCTCTGGATCTTGCTTTCTCCTGGGAATGTTATCCCTTCTGATATTTTGAACTTGAAACAAGTTCTTTCTATGCTCCCTTTTTTCTCTATCTCTTCTAAGTTATTTTATTTACTCAATCTCATAAGGGTCTCACCCTTTTGCATCTTTCAAAAGACTTTCTGGTGCCTTCCTGGCAACCTCTACGCTCGACCTTCTAGGCTTTGGCAAAGAAACTTGTCTTCAACTCTGGCACACACTTGCGCTCTACGTGAAAAATTTCACTACCCCTCCTGAGATTCCATATTGCTCAGTCTCTAAGGGACTCGGCCCTTCTACATCCTTTCAAAGGGAAACTTTGTGCCCACTTGGAAACCGCCTGCTCATGCACACCTTGCAGAGCTTTTCCTTGCAGAGTTTTTATTAACTATGTCTCCTTGTGCCTTCTCTGCATAGACTCCTCCTCCAAGGTATTCAATAACCTTGAGGCTCTCCTCTGAGTTTGTAAAGGTTGTGGTGTGCCCTCCTGGCATGTTCTTTCCTAAACTCGATTCAATATTCATATGCACACTCCTTGCACTGGCTAGAGAGTTTCCAATACTCTGTTGTGAACTCCTTGCACAACCTAAAGAACCCAGAATAGTTTCAACAAACTCACTAATAGAGAATTTATATCTATCCCTTCATATGAAATATAACATACATATACAACATTAATAACATGCAGATAATCATTCAAAGAACACATGAATACTCAGAAAATTCATAGGGAGGAAAACATGTAATTTATATTAATCTGAATGCCTTATTACAATGTGTACAAAAGCTCTGACTACAATAGATTCTCGTCTCTCTCCAAAAAATATTTTCCCTCCTATTCCACCACAATCCTCTATGTTCGACTACCTCATTTGGGCATACAATATTCCTCCTTCTACCAAAAGGTTCTTCTAGGGTTCCCTCCTTGACTACTCGTCTACCCAAAAAATAGAAAACCCCAATTGATACCTAATTTCTGTTACATTCAAGAGTAGGAGTGAAACTCCCCGAATTCTTGCCATCATACAATTTCTTAGCATTTCTCTCTTGTTCAATCATCCATTCCAAAACAGATTAATAGAAAAGCGCCAGCTTTCAAATTATGAAATTTTAGAAAGGTGCACTACGACGCTGAGTTGTCCCTCCACGTGGACTTGCTGACGATTCTCTTGCATCAGTTGGATACCCATTGAGTATGCCAAACTGGAAAAATGATCTTGGAAGTGAGTAATTTATTTAGTTCATTTTTTACGNGTTGGATACCCATTGAGTATGCCAAACTGGAAAAATGATCTTGGAAGTGAGTAATTTATTTAGTTCATTTTTAGCGGTGGGTTCTAATTTAGGATGCATTTTCCTCAATTTTTGTTGAAAAGGTTGGGTTTGGGGTTTCATAGGAATTGCATGCTATATTATGTTTGGTTCAAAAGTTTTTAGATCATCATACATCCAAGCAAACACATCTTTGAATTCTTTGAATTTTTTTATAAAATATGACTTTTCTTGTTCAGAACACCCTTTTCCCAGATTGATATTTTGAGGATTATCTCGCGTTCCTAAATTTACAGTTTCGTATAGTAATGAGGAACTGTTTGTTTTGCAATTGGCTATCCCTCTAAACTTTTTATGTAGGTCATAAAATTTTTCTAATCTAACAACAGATTTGGGGATAGATTTTACCAGCTCATATGATAATTCGACAGATCAAGGATCGGATATTACCGTAAAAACTTAGAGGTTTTCATTATGAGTGTTTTCATCGATTACTGCATCTTGGAAGTTGTCTTCCATATGCACAAAATTCATGATCTGTTGATCGTCATCAAATACTCTCCAGTTTGTGATTTTGTCAAGAATCGATGGCGTGAATAATAATTCAACCGAGAATGCGTTAGGAGAAAGACTTTCAGCATGAAACAATTTAAAGGCAGAATTAGCTAATAAATCAGCTTCTGAATTACTCGATCTAGGAATGGAATTTATATTAAAAGGGAGAAATTTATGCATTAAAATCAATACCTCGGTTTGATAGTTTTTTCAAATGCAGTGATAAACAATGTATTGCATTTCTTACATGCTTAACTACAATTTCATAGTCACTGAATATTACCAATTTTTGCACATCCAGATCCAGTGCCTTCCTTATTCCCTACATAAGTGCTTCATATTCTGTTGTATTGTTAGTACATTCAAAATCCAACTGAAAGGAAATAAATGTTTTATTACCTGTGCGATCAATAAGAACAAAACCAACACCTACCCCTTCCTGGGATTTGGATCCATCAAAATATAAGGACCATAATTGTTCATCATAAGAAATGTTCGGTGTACTTGGAAAAGTTGTCATCCAAGTATAGGCTGCTACATCGGATTGTTGTCTTGGGTTGGTGATAGAGGAAATTTTAGTCATGAAATTACCAAAAAAAGTAGTCATTCCCTGTGTATCAATCCAATTTACAACAGTAGTAAAATGTTCATTTGGATCGTTTAAATCTGTTATAGTTTAGTTGAGGTAACGTTCTCTGTTTATTCTGATCTTGTTAGGCTGTCCATTTTTTGGAAGCCATAAATGAGACTATTCCATAGCAAAATAGCCATGTAACTGTTCTGACCAATCTCTACTAAAAAATAAACCATACACTTCTGGAATGTCAACGACAATAATATCTATTACTTGGTGAACCTTTAGATTGGACGATAATCTTATCAACACATTTTTAAGTTCACCAATGACTTTGACATTAGTTCGATCTAACTGAATGATCTTTAAATCATAAGGTTTTACTTCAGCATTAATTTTCTGACACACAGATAGAGGCATAACATTTGACGAGGCGCCAAAATCGACCATGTAGTTATGTACATTTCTATTGAAAATTTTGAAAGTTAATAAAAAAGGAGGCACAATTTTTGCAAAGAAACAACAAAATTCTATTGATTTTTTATGGCTATACCTACAAAAGTTTTATCTAAGTTTCCTATAGTTTTTTCTGATATGTCCCTTTTATCTTGATTTTTAGATATTTTTTTACTGGGGACATCTTTAGTTTCATTCGGGTCACTTTCTGCTAATTTATTGCTAATAGGATCATTCTTTTTATTATTTTCAGCAATACTTTGGAGCATTTTCTGTAGGATAAGAGGAAATTTAAGTAATTCAAAAATCGATATATTCGCCCTTAGTTTTTTAATATCTTCAACCAAATAATATTCTAAAACTGGGGTAGCATAGTTTTGTCTTGTTTCAATTTTCTTTGGTTGTTTTGAAACCAGATTCCTACTCGTTTCGGGTGAAGGTTTGTTTTTTGTTTTACTTCGAGTGTTATAGGGATGGATAGTTTCAAAGTTCCCTTGAAAGATGTCTGAAAAATGCCCGAAAATGGGAGGAGATGAGTCCTCCTCATCAGGATTTTCTTCCTCACCTGTATTGTCATGATTTTCATGGGGAGAAGAAAGAGAGTTATCATGTGCTTCCAATATTGTTTGCAAAGCATACTGTAGAGCTTCGATGTTTAGACCTTTGATGGTTGGGTTTGGTCAGTTTGGAGGAAAAGGTTTTCTGAAAGGTGGTCTAAAACCTCCTTTACTTGTAGATGCCTCCTCAGTGGATCTTTTCATGTCTACAACCTGATTGGATAATTTCCTGAAAGTTGTTTGCAAACTTTCCAAGTGTAATGTTTCTTGTTGATTTTTAGTTTGAGGAGGCCTAGTGAGAATTTCTATTTTCATTTTAGAAGATGAACTTGTTTCAGACTCACTACTTAGACTATCTTTTAAGTTGAGAATGTATTTCTCAATAAGGACTGACTCCTCAAAGGCTTCTAATAATGTGTTATTTTTGGATCTTTTAACCCATATGGATATATTCTTATGCAGAGACTTAGTATAGTATGCAATAATCAAATTTTATGCAAGCATAAAATCTATAGGGATTTTGTTTTTTAGCATTATGAATCTCTGGTTGAAATCCTGAACTTTTTCTTTAGGGTTCATTTTCAATATAGAGAGTTCCATTACCAAGACGTCTGGAGATTTATCATCTCCTAATTTTTCTAGAAAGCAGGTTTCAAACTTGTCCCAAGAGACGATGGTTTGAGGTTATTGCACAGAATACCAGGTTGAGGCATTCCATTCAAAAGTGTAAGGGAATAACCTGCACATGACACAGTTTTTCTTGACACATAGAAGTCTAACAAGTAACATAAATTTAATGATGTGATCCTCAACTGATTGCTTCAAATCTGGATCAAATTTGGCAGCCATTTCTTCAGATGTTTAGGTAACAGGTGTTGGGTTCTAGGTACTGCCACAACATCTTGATAGATCCAAGGTATGGTGGGATTATTTTGGTTTTCCATGGGAGTTGGTGGAGTCTAAGGTTGATATGGTTCATATGAAGAAGTGCCTTCATCCAAGGATTCCTCTCCTGAAGAGGGTGGAGAAGAACCAGGTGGGGATCATGGGATACAAGATCCCCCAACACCAAGGATAAGTGCTTCAAAAGGATTGGTAATATTACCACCTAAAAGTTTTTCGGGCATACTAGTTTCTTGAGGTTATTCTTTAAGATTTGTGAAATCAAGGGGTTGATTAAGTTGTATACCAGGTTGTCTGATTTGGGATAAAGCAATCTAAGTTCTTATGATCGACTGACGAACAATTTCTTGGACGTCAATCCCTTGAGGAATTGGTGTCACCGGTTCGACGAGAATGTTAGGGGTAGTGTTTGAGGTAGTAGTTGGCTCAAGTGTAACGTTAGTGTCTGAGTGACTATGCATCATGACAGGAGAACAATTTTTTGGGGGAGTCTTACAACCTTGATGTGCCATCAATGAATTCCATGCCTCCTTCTAGCGCCATTTGTTGATGGGCATTTATGATACATCGCCAATGGGAAGGATAGATCCAGACCAAGGTTGTCTATTTAACCCAAGATGTTTGGTATGATCTAACATGACAGGTTTTATGGCTCCGTTATCCAAATATGATCCTAAAAATAACTAAAGGAAGTGAACTAAGTAAAGATACAATTCTAACGATCAACACATTAATTACACATGTTCAACTAAGAGTGTTAATGTATAATGATTATATACAGTTTACCAGGTTTGCATAAAACCTTGTGAAAGTAGTTGTTTGAGATAATGTTTCTAAATAAGATTAAGTATGAACAAAACTTATTCTAATGTTCTAAATATCAAACTAATAAACAATGAATGAATATGATTGTAATGATATAACAAAAATAGACAAAGCTAATTAAG
>JASDQU010588768.1:32891-48180 GCA_032191745.1 Picea mariana
AAGAGAAACCTTGCCCCCTCCTAGGAAAGGAATCCTTTTGGCTAGACCACTAGGGAAACAAATTGAATCAACCCCTGACAAGGGTAATGGAGAAATAGAATATCTACAATGCATGATTAATAAATTATCAAACGAGATCATATACATGAAAAGAAATGCAAGAGAAGGAGACCTAGGCCAAAGGCCCTATAATCCTTTCTTTAAATGAAACCCTCCATTCAAAGAAATTGAACATCCCCCAACCAACCTAAACATTGATCTAGGGAATGTCACGTCTGATTCTTTCTGCACTTATCACCAAGAAAATGACTCCAAAAGAAACTACCCTCAATGGGCACACACCATGAATTTGATGGCGAATCGATTCCTATATGAAGTCTCCCTAATTGAACAACCAAGTAGTTCAGCTATCGATATTGTACATTAGGAAGAGATTGATCCACCATGATACAAAACCATGATGATATGGGATCCTGACCTAATCATGCCTTCCAGTGACCTGTTTGAGTCTCAGGAACGACCCGCGGAAGTTTCGGCGATACAGACGCATAGTAAGGGGCCACCTGGGTTGAAAGATACTGATGTCACCCAGGTGTCGAAGAGTAAGGCAACTCCCGATCACCCGAAAATGCCTTTCTCCTTCGGAAAGAAACCTATAAGCATTCATACCCGGGAATATCCCAAACTAGATTATAATGTGGTCAAATATTTGAAAAATTTAAGGGCCAATATATCCATTATGGACATGTGTAAGATTCCCCGTCAGAAATACTTTCTTTTGTAGGCTCTGAGCTCTGTAGAAAAAATGACGGCAAAAAGTGACCTAGAAATAAATTTGTCTTCCACCGATCCGGTGAGAAAACCAATTGTGAACACTTGTTCGAGAGACGGGAGGGAAAATCCCTTTGTCCCACCTTTCCTCTTGACATTCGAAGTCTTCAACACGAACCTTCACAATTGCTTGGTAGATTATGGGGCGTCCTCCAACATGATGCCCCTGGCTATTTGTAATAAATTAGGCGTTGTCCCTCTCAAAAGTGATAAGCATGCCATACAATTAGACAAAACTCGGGTCAAGGTCATGGGAGAACTCAAAGATGTGATGACCAAGATAGCGACACATCCTAATTTCATGAAAGTGATTGACATCATTGTGGTAGATATCCTAGAGGCATATGGGCTATTTCTGAGCCGAGATTGGTCTAAAAATCTTAATGGATATTTCAGTACAGATTGGGCACACCTTTGGCTACCACTGAATGGATACAATAACATCATTAGGATCGATAGGGAGAAATATATGAAGCATACGGTCACTGATCTAGAAACCCTGAAAGAACCTACATCTACAGACTTTCCCATATTGGGAAATTATTCTTGTGATTGCCATTTCAGGAACTTTGCTCTTCTCCTATCCAATGTTCCATTTACCCAAAACTCCAAAATGATTTTTCAAGAAAAATCATCGATGTCGATAGGAGACTCCCTCTTCTATCAAAACCCCGCACTAGGACTTGTGGAAGAAAAGATCGGGGAACAAAACATTAAAGAGGGAAGAGAAAGGAGCAACTGTTGTTCACCAATTTGGACCCTCTATTTTGATGGATCTAAATCACAAGAAGGGTTAGGAGCGGGGTGCATCCTCATGGACCATAAAGGTAAACATCATTTCCTATCCTGTACACTAGAATTCGAATGTACCAACAACACTATCGAGTATGAAGCTCTAGTACAAAGGTTAAAGAAAGCCATAGATTTGGTGTCAAAGAATTGAAAGTTTTTAGAGACTCTAAGATTATTGTTAGACAAGTAAGGAATACTATACATTGCAATTTGCCTCATCTTAAGAACTACTAGCAGGAGTTGCATAGGCTAATAGAGTGCTTTGAGGCTTTCAATATCACTATGATTCCTAGAGCAAAGAATATTGTTTCCGACTCCTCAGCCACAACCACTTCCAGACTGTCACCTTTAGAAGATTAAGAAGCCTCCCAATTCACTGTAGAACTTCTCTACAAACCATCGTTACCTAATAACATTTCTAATTGGAAAGTCTTTGAGGGAGATAAATAGATATAAACTTCTTAACCAACCAAGACAATTTCAAATATCTCGCTATTGATGATTAAGAGTTCCAAGAGAAATCAACGGAAACCGATCCTCAGATAGAACAACATATGGATAAATCAAATGCTCACACAATCCCTAAGGGGATAACTAATCTAGATAATCTGTTTGATCTGAAGGAACGATTTAAAGGACCAAAAAACACAAAGATTGGTAGCTCTTGTCCCCTCCACGAAACTGTAAATCTTGGAACCCCAGAAAACCCAAAGAATGTGAATCTTGGCAAAACTGTATCTAAGGAAGAAAGGAAAGCCTATCTCAAACTATCTAGACAATACCAGGATGTGTTCGCGTGGTCCTATAAGGATTTGAAAACATATAATACCCATAGTATTCAACACACCATCCCGTTGAAACCCGAAGTGAAACCTTTTCAGCAAAATCTCTGAAAGTATCACCCGTCCCTAGAACCTCTCATGTAGAAGGAATTAAGGAAGATTCTAGATTCAAAGATAATTTTCCAGGTTAGGAATTCCGCCTGGGTAAAAAATCTTGTTCTGGTAAGGAAAAATTCGAGAGAAATACGATTATGTGTGGATTTTCGGAACCTCAACAAAGATTCAAAAAAGAACAATAATCTAGTCCCGCCAATGGAACAACTCTTGCAAACCATGTCGGGCTCGGAGATTTTCTCTCTACTAGACGGTTTCTCAGGCTACAACCAAGTGTTGGTTTTAGAGGAAGACAGTTTGAAAACCACTTTCCAAACCAAATGGGGAACCTTCGCTTATAAATGCATGCCTTTCGGGCTAATCAACGCAAGAGAAAACTTCAAAAGGGCCATGGATGTGGCCTTTCAGGGACTTATCAATAAGTGTGTGGTAGTATATTTAGATGATGTAACAATGTATTTGAAGAATAGAGAAGAACACATCCAACACTTAACTCAGATTTTCGAAAGGTGTCGTAAATACGGTATATCTATGAACCCTAAGAAAACTATCTTTGGTTTCGAGGAAGGTAAGTTGTTAGGTCATATTATATCTCAAGCCAGGATTTTCATAGACCCAGAAAGGATTAAGGCCATAGCTCAACTTCCGCTACCCCATAACAAGAAAGCTATGCAGTCCTTTTTCGGGTAAATCAATTTTGTGAGGAAATTCACTCCCGACTTCGTCGAAATCATCAAACCATTACAAAAGATGATTCACAAGGATGTCGAATTTAAGTGGGATGATGAATGAAAATATGCTTTCAACAATATCAAAGCTCCCATATCCCGATCCTCGATGTTGCAAAGTCCCAATTTCAATAGAGACTTTAACCTTTATACTTTTTCCTCCGACCAATCGCTAGCTGCAGTTTTGACTCAGAAGGATGATGACAACAGAAAATCCCTAGTGTCATTTATGAGTACCAATATTCAAGGAGTTGATCTCAATTACCCTACCATAGACAAGTAGGCCTACATGGTCTATAAGGCTGTAAAGCATTTAAGGTCTTACATCCTCAATAATCACACTAAGGTGATTGTGCCACACCCTGCGGTCCAATCCCTCTTTACCCAACAAGAAATGGGGGAAATAAGGGGGAACTGGATGGCAGTAGTCCAGGAATTTGATCTAGATATAAAACCTGCCAAACTAGTGAAAGGACAAGGTTTGTACAAGCTCGCAGTCGAAGCCCAGGATTGAGCAATTGAAGATTCCAGGTGGGAAAATGAAATATCATTATGGTGTGGCGAAGTAGCATACATCTCCCTAGGACAAGGCTCATGGTACAAGGATTTATCTTATCTTCTATATCATGAGACTTGTCCCGAGAACCTCAATCCTAAGGAAAGGAGGGCCCTGAGGTTAAAATATGCGCAGTATCACATTATAACTTCGGTGCTTTTCCAGATCGACTATGATAGGGTACTATTGATATGTCTCAAACGAGAAGACGCTGACAAAGTGATAAAATAACTCCATGATGGCCCCACCGGAGGAAATTTTGCAGGAAACACCATCGCTCATAAGATTCTAAGATATGGCTATTACTGGCCCACCTTGTTCAAAGACGCTCATACTTATGCTAGGAATTGTAAGACTTTTAAAATAAGCATTGGAAAGGAGAAAATGGAAGCAGTCCCACTTCATCCTGTGACTGTATTTAATCCTTTTTAGTAGTGGGGGTTGGATATCATAGGAGAAATTACGCCTATCTCTTCAAAACTCCACAAGTACATTCTTACTACCACCGACTATTTCACAAAATGGGAAGAGGTCATTCCTCTGACTCATGTAAATGAGAAGGTGGTAATCCAATTTATAGAACAATAGTTCATCACAAGGTTTGGTGTCCCCTCTATTCTGGTCTTTGATAATGCAAGTTACTTCTCTTCTACCCTATTAACAAAGTTTTCTCTGGACAAAGGAATCATAATCTAGTACTCTGCAAATTACTACCCTCAGGGAAACAGTGTGGCGAAATCAACTAATAAGAACCTGGTAAGGATACTAAAGAAGACGGTTATAGATAAACAAATAAATTGGCATAACCAAATTCATAATGCCCTATGGGCTGATAGGGTCACACCCAAAAAAGAGGTATGGAATTCCCCATACTTTCTGGTCTACAGACAAGAAGTCATCCTCCCAAATGGGCTCTATCTGTCATCTATTCAATTGGCCCAAGATTCCAATGAGGAACCATCGTCGGCCATGCAACAAAGAATCAACACTCTACTCATGTTGGAAGAAGAGAGAGAAAAGACTAAGTCAAAATTCCTATCTCACCAACAGATAGTAAAACAATGGTTCGATAAGCATAAATCTAAGGAAAATAACTTTGAGGTAGGAGACTTAGTCATGAAGTAGGACAAAGCAAATGAACTGAAAGGGAAACATTCTAAGTTTTAGAACTTGTGGCCTGGACTTTTCCAGGTGGCCGAGAAGATTGGGGTAGGCACTTATCGGTTGCAGAATATGAGGGGGGAACTTGATGCCCTCCCAGTGAATGACGAAACCCTAAAACAATACATCCAATTATAATATATATATATATATATATATATATATATATATATATAAAATAATAATAACCTCAGTTCATACAAATAAAAGAAATTTTAGAGATATATACTTTGTAATTCGGTAATACCTTAAGGGAAATGAAAGAGGAACATAGATTCTGCATTCACCCAGTGAATCGCCATTTGTTGAACACTGAACACACCCTAAAAAAGTCTATGACCATTTCCTTTTTCGAGTACCACTCTATCTTTTGCATTGACTATTTTCACGTCAGTATGAAACTAATACCTCCACTTATCTTATATGTTTCATGTTTGAATTGATTAAAGTTTACTTGAGCATATAACAAAGAATCATCTTAACTCTAAAAGGGACTTGAAAACCACCCAAGGAATTGATGACCTAGAATTTTCCCCGACTCACTTAAAAAGTTCAGCATCGGTAAAAGTTAAAGGTGGAAAAAACCATTTCAGAAGTCAAAGTAGCCGAGTGTCGACCTTCATCAGCATCGACCGATGAAAGCGTTTATTTTCTATGAATAAGCCTCGGGATAGATCTTGCCGAAGACCGATTCATTCGGCTTCAGCGGAAAAGGTGTAATAGTAAGCACCGCGCAAAAGAGGAGTGACAACGCCAACCTCCGATGCCCAAAATATTTTCAACGATGAAGGCTCATGAATATGAGGACCCGCCGAGAAGCTACATACCTGAACATTCCTCGATCACCAACCCCGATATCATCGGCATAGAAAGTTTTATCAAGAGCATATCAATATAAGTATACACTCAGATAGTAGTTGATCCCCGATCTATACACCAGAGTGATGTGACATGACGAGACGTTTAACCCCTAAATGTGTTAGGTATGCCACATTCAAAGCTAGTATTTAATTCATGGATCGTGCATTAGTTACTAATTCATGTGTGAATCAAAAGGAACTGTTAAACCCACTGATACAATGCATCTTCCTCCGCACCTCCATCGTCGACCAGTTAAGATTTATCTGCAGAAATCTGATAGTAGTTTATTTTAAATCTGCATTCATTACTCGTATTAACTAATTGATATGACTGGTACTATCTCTCTAATTATATCATGTTCGATTCATTTTGTATGATACTAGTCGGCACAGCAAGAAATTCAAAACAAATAGAAGAGTGAAGCTAACAGTCTGGAGGAAACGTCCAAAGTCCAGTGAGTATTAAACAATTATCTTAGCAAGCATTACAGGTATGTATCCTCTTGTGGTGTTTTACACTCCATTTCATATGTTCTCACCCAACGCTGCTCTGTATACGTGTTTAAAGGGCAGTTTTAATTACAGGAACAATGCCTCTGAAGAATCCCTCCACCAGGAAATCACCAAGAGCATCGAATACATAGTAAATAGAAGAAGGAGAGGGCTCCTCCCCAACAGTTGCAAGATAATTAAAATTCACTGCTAAGCCAGTGCCTGTCATTAAGATAGCCACCAAAAAGGCCTTTTTCCAACCCCCGGCTTTCAGATATGCAGAGGCAAATATTGAAGCCAAAACAACATTTCCTCATTGGGAATAAGTGTTCAAGAAAATCAAGAGGGAAGAACCCCTCGAGTATACCCTGCACAGTGACCCTGATACAAGAAAACTCGATGACGATGTCTTCCCAAATATTTGTAGGGATTATCTGCACATGGTGGCAAGATGGTCTCTGGTGTTCCCTTGCATTGAGCTCTTGAAGTGGCTCATTGAGCACACCGATGCACAAATTTTTTTGATTAATGATGATAACGGTGAATTCATCGGGTTCTTCCTGCCATCAGAGGTTCAGGGTTGCTACAAGATCAATGAGTCTAGAGAAAAGTTGAGCACTGATTTCATTCTGAGTTTCTATGCATCACACAATACCAACAAAATCATGGCATCTTGGTGGAGGTAAGACAAAAATTTCATAAACTAGATTGTCGGCTAGTATCCAACGGACAATATTAGGGAACCATACATATATCTCATGGATCTTCTCTCCAGATTGCATGGAGAGAAAGACTGCTCCCAGTTTTCAGAGGCTTGGATGCCTCTAGCTTTCAAAGTGGCCATTTCAGGTACAGGTTTCAATTGGGGTGCCATCATCTCCAAATAGCTGAGAACTTGCATAAGGCAAACCCAGGAACTGAACAAGGGATATGTTCCCACCTTCTACATGGCCTCGTATCTTCTGGATGTCATCTGCACTAGGAACAAATTCTTTGGGTTGAACCTAAATTGGCATCCCTCAGAGCTTCTGGTCCATGTATATTTTAGCATCTTATGGGAAAACATGTACAAAAAATCCTATGTAGTTATCCGTGATCAATTTATTGCACACATCTACTTCTTGTTATTCAGGAAAGAATGCCCTAGGTTGTTCGATGAGGAAAAAAAGGTTATAGTGAAAGTTGGTCACTAGTATTTAGATGAGAGAGACACCTACATTAGGTTTTTAGGCGCCATAGGAGCACCCCAATTGTTACTCATTTATGTTCTTGATAGATTAGTTCTAGGGGAGATATGCTACCCGACCATCTTGCAAGGATACAATGCCACCTTGGTAAAAGACAAGAAGCGGGCCTTCATACTGTATGGGTTTCATATTGGCTTCTACATGGTCAAAGACACCGCACATGCTAAACAAGAAGGGATAGGTCAATTAGAATTTTGGTTCCAAACCAGACAATTTTGAAAACATGATCCCAAGGGCCTGGTCCTACAACACACGTCACAAGTATCATCTTTTTGGCCTTATGCCCATGACCGGTTCGAAGATGAAATTTTCACAGAAAATGCTAGAGACTGGAATGAGGTGGCATCCATAAGGGTCGATCCTCAAGGAACCAAGTTTAAATATATGATTTGGGAGGAGAAAGCAACATCTTTGGAGCAGGAAGCTCAATAAATTCTCAGGACCCGGGAAGGAGCGGTGGCATCTGAATCAGGTGAAGAAATAGGAAATCCCCAACAAAACATTGAAGCGCCAAGAGTTTTTCAGGAATCCCTAGTATGAGTCAGGGATTCCTCTGAAATTCAAGCTATGCAGGGGATGGGGGAACTCTTATACTAGCAAAGCCAACTGCTAATGAAGTGAATGCAGGATGACCCATACCTTATCATAAGACCTGCGATTTCAACTACCATCCGAAGCATCCCGACAGATTCAGGTGATCCTGGTTCCACAAATCCCGATAACACCAATGGGTTAGGCAACCCCGAATCCACAACATTGTCGATCAATCCCTCGGAAGGAGGGACAACACAAGCACGTAATCCCTTGAGCACACTTATACATATATACAACAACGACGAGAGTCCAGATCCCACTCGTGGTACCTCGGTGCACATCCAAGAGGAAGGGGGTCCCGAAAAAACCTCTTCCCCTAAGCCCGAGGTCCAAGACAAGGATGTATTGCAAAAGGAAGTAGAAGTTGAAAGCTGCCTTGACACAAAAGACTCCAATAAATCAGGAATCAAAGCAAATTTGAACGGCGAGCCCAAACCTAGGGAGACAAAGGAAGGATCTCCACAAAAGGAAATCGTCGATTCCACGGATGACGAACAAGAAAGTAACAAGTCTATACCCAACACCTCTATTCTGTCCAATATTCAAATCCCCGACGATCAACAGGTAGAGGTCGAACCTACAAGGAAAAGTGAGGAAGTTCAAGAGCCCACTCTTGAACAAATATACACCGTTGGTAGCCTGGGAAACAACCTCACATGGGGAAATCAATAGATACCAGAGACGATAGGTGAGGTAGCAGACATATACACGATCTCCTACGATCAAAAGAGAAAGGCCATCATTCAAAGGACCACGAAGAAGAGAAGGATCACTTTGGACCACTCCATCTTGGTCACTACAGAAGAGAAATTAATCAACATAGTAGACGCTCATACGTTTGAACTGATCGGTGTGGGAAAATCCCTCTCAAATTCCACCCATGATAGAGCTAGGAGGGCTGAAAGGGAACTAGCCACCACCCAAAGGGAGCTCGATTACTTGCGCCATCTGGTCGAGTACTACAAGAGCGCTACACAGACTGTTGTGTATTTGAAAGGTGAGTTCAATGAAGTTTACAACGAGGTCAAGAAGGAAAGGCACCTATTAACCACGAACATAGTAGAGTTCTAGGAGGACACTCTCATGGAACTCGCAACGTGCAAGGAGATGGAGTGATGGCATGAAAAGACACAACAAGTGGTAGAGAGACTCGAATATATTAAGGCAGTCCAGCAGGGTCAAGAAAATAAAAGACATGGCATTTGGCTGGTAGGAAAAAGCAGTCTCGACTGTATGAAGAGACCTATCGATTACTGGGCAAAGATGTCCCGAGACCCACATCGAGAAATCCAAGAGCAATGGGCCAAGTGCCAGAAACATTGGGGTAAAATTAATAAAGTAATGAAGGATGTTGGTCTCCACGAGTTCGGCACCCTCGATGAATTTATCAACCTGAGCAACGTGTTCAAGACACATACCGAAAAAGACTCTCTATGGGCCGAAGAATGCATAAAGATAACCGATGCAAGGCCAGGGAAAGTGTAACAATTCATGGAACACCCGATCAGAGCTCGAACCATGCTGCAACAGTTGAACGCTAGTTTGGTAAAGTACTGAGCGCATGTAGTAGATATCATAGGAGTTTATGCATCCCCAATGGAACAACACAGATTCCCATGGGCTCAAACCTATGAAGATCTATTTATCATTTGGTCTGAATATGAAAGAAGTCTCCCTTTCCAAGAAATATCTCGAGTGGATTGTTAAAGAAACTGTTTGATGATAACACCACATGGCGATTTCTGTTTGGCTCAAACTATATTTAGCCGTTAATTATAGTTAAACTTTATATTATAAATAAATACATTGACCAATAAACAAAGGTGGATGGTTGTTGTAATAACTCTTTCTTTTTGGTTGTTAAGAATTATTTTGAGACTGTTATGAATTGAGAAGTCCTTCTGGACCAAAGACAAGCTATTTTCATAAGATGTATGTGATTGGACTTGGAGAAGAACTACTTCCTATAATGTTCCATGAATGATGTAGTAAATGAGTAAGAGCAATTAATTATGTTTTCAAGTTATTTGGTGCAATGATTTGATGTTCTTTTCTTTAATGATGAAGATAAATTGTTGTGTTATTATGTGATGAATGTTATGGTAGATGAATTATTTTTCTTACCGTGACCTTGATTACATATGTGTTTTATTTATGTTAATTAGTTTTCTCAGACAATAATTGGATGCTCATTTGGTTAATGTATTAGTACTAGGCCCTTTGGTATAGAATCACTCTCTGCATGTTTGAGCAGCGGGTTATCCCAAGCTCAGCCTCTTCCCAATAGTTAAAAATCAATCTTGTTACTTCTCAAGTTGGTTTATACTAGCTTGCATCTCTCATACTAGCCCCACCCAAGAGAAAATACAAAAAATAACAATCCTAACTAAAGGAAGAGCCTTCACAAGAAAACACAAAGCCCATCGATAAATTGGCTGGATCGTAAGATTTGGAGAACCATTCCATCTTAAACGTTGCAGTGTCTAATTGGGTCTCAGTGGTGGGTTTGGTTCCTACTGTTGATTCAAGGGATTTAAGCCCCATCAACATATACCATAATCCAAACTCTTTTGCTCCTTTGAGATATCTGGAAATCCTCTTCAATGCTAATACATGTGATTCCTTTGGTGTTGCTTGAAATTGTGCCACCTGTCCAAATGCATGCATTACATCTGGTCTGGATGATGTCACATATAGTAGGCTACCAATCATTGACCTATATTTCCTCTTATCTATAGACTTTGAATCATCATATTTTCTCAACTTGCAATGGGTTTGCATGGGAGTGATAATTGGTTTGCAATCTTCCATTTCGAACCTCTTTATCATTTCTTTGATATACTTGGTTTGAGAAATAAAAATTCCTTGGTTGCTTTGATGTATCTGAAGTCCTAGAAAGAAGGATAGTTCTCTAAGTAATGAGATTTCAAATTCATTCTTCATATCCTTTGCAAGTTTCTGGCTTAACCTATTATCATCACTACCAAAAATAATATCATTGACATAAACTTCAATTAATAAAATAATATCTTGACTTACCTTGATGTAGAGGTTGTTGTATGCGCTTCCTTTTGTGAACCCTTCCTGCTATAGATATTTATCCAGTCTAGAGTACCATGCTCTAGGAGCCTATTTTAGACCATACAAGGCCTTCTTTAATTTACACACATTATCTATGTTCTTTGACAACTTAAATCCTTCTGGTTGTTCAATGTATACTTCTTATTCATGTTCCCCATTCATAAAAGTCAATTTTACATCCATCTGATACACTTTAATATTTTTGGAGCATGCATAAGATAACAACAATCAGATTGCTTCCATTCTGGCAACTGGGGAAAATGTCTCTTCAAATTCGATTCCTTCAACCTATGCATTTACTTTACATACCAATATAGCATTGTTCCTTGCAACATGTCCATATTCATTCAATTTATTCCTATATACTCACTTTGTGCCGATCACATTCTTATCCTTTGGTCCTGGAACCAATTCCCAAGTGTCATTTTTCTCTACTTGATCCATGGACTTATTCCAAAATTCATCCTTGCTGGCCTCTTCAAAATAGGTTGGTTCAATTGTAGATGAGAGTGCTAGGTGCGTTTGTTCTAGTGAACACATTCTTCTTCTAGTCTCAACTCATGCATCTTTGTTTCTGATAATATGATATGAAGGATGATTCTTCTGTAGTCATCTGCTAGGTGTCTTTGGAGGCACTTTTTGAACTTGCTCTTTTGCTTCTATCGGATCCTCTTTATCTTCCCCTTCTTTTTCATCTTTTGTTTCTTCTTCATAAAGTTGTTCCATTGCTTCATTTTCTTCTTCCTTTAATTCTCGTCTACCTATTTCATCAATTGTTACGTTGATGCTTTCCAGAACTTCGTTCAATATCAGGTTGTAACACTTGTATTCTTTCCTTGTACTTGAGTAACCAACAAGTACTCTTTTTTCCACATGAGAGTCAAAATTTCTCATTCTTCCATCTTCTCTTTTTATGTAGCATTTTCTTCCAAAAACTTTGAAGTGCTTCACATTTATTGGTCTTCCTTTCCATAGCTCATAGGGAGTTTTTTCAGTGTTGTTTCTAAGAATTAATATGTTTTGAATGTGAATTGTTGTATGCAATGTCTGTGTCCAAAAAATATCTGTCAATTTGAAATCCATTAGCATTGTTCAAGCCATTTTCTGTATTGTCATGTTTTTTCTTTCAACAACTCCATTCTGTTGAGGTGTCCTAGCAACAAAGAGGTTCCTTTTTATTCCATGACTGCTGCAGTAGTCCATAAATTCCCTTGAAGTGAACTCTCCTCCATTATCATATCTCAAGCATTTGATTTTTGAATCCATTTCATTTTCAACCATTTCCTTGTAGATATTGAAGTTTTCAAAAGCTTATGAATTATTCTTGAGAAAGAAAACTGCAGTCATTCTTGTATAACCATCAACTAATAACATAAAGTATTTCTCACCTTTTAAACCCTTTGTTGTGGTTGGTCCAACTAGATCAGTATGAACAATTTCCAATGGTCTTGTCATTGAATATTCCTTTGATTTGAACCTGGTCTTTGTTTGTTTTCCTTGTTGACAATGCTTGCATAAAGTGTTGGTTGGTTTCGTGATCTGAGGCATTTCTCCGACTGCTTCTCTTTTGCTGACTTTGACAAGGTTATCAAAATGTATGTGACCCATTCTTTTGTTCCATAGCCAAATTTAATCTTCCTTTCCTAGACAACACTTTTCATTTCCAATTTCACTTAACACATATATGTTGCTTGAAGTTCTCGCACATGTAGCAATCAATTTTCCTGAACCTTCTTTTCTTATCTCGCACTTTTGTGAATCGAAAGTAACTTTATGACCTTGGTCACACATTTGACTCACACTTAGAATATTATGTTTCATATCTTCTACTAGTAGAACATTTTATGCCTTTGTATTCTTGTTTCCAATTCCGACTGTGCCTTTTCAAATGATTTTAGTTGGATCATCATTTCCGAAGGAGACTGGTCCATCTCTTTCCTTTCTTAATGTAAGAAACATGTCTCTATCACATGTCATGTGTTTTGAATAGCCATTTTCAACATACCAACCATGTTTCTTCTACTTATCTTGTAGAAAGAGTGTGCATTCTTCATTGTTGTATTGATTCTGCTTTCTTATCCATGTCCTTTTCTATAGTTCCTGTATGTGATTGTTGTTGTTATGTTGTGGTTCTCTAGGATGGATTGTCATTCTGCAACCTTTGGCCATGTGTCCAAAGTTGTTACACTTGTAGCATTCCACTTCAGTGTTCAATGATTCAAACATGTTGTAACTTCTTATCTGTGTTTCACTAGGCCTTCTTGGATAACCCTTTTGTGTATTAATTTCAAAGTTGTTTATGTTCCTGTTGTTAGCTCTACAATTCACATCTTTATGTCCAAAATTATTACATGCATAACATAAACCAAAAACGATATTTTGATAAATGGGAATTGAAGGCCTTCTGAAAGGAGGTGCACTTATGAAACCTTCTTCTTCCTGAGACCTATCTGTTTCTATTGATTGTTGATTCTGAAATCTGAATCTTCTCAGTGGAGGAGTGTCCTTGTAATTTTCTCTGTAGTCCTTCCTATCCCCTTTGATTGTTTCTGCATAACTTTTTGGATATGTTTCTTGTTTTGTTTTTTTGGAGCTTGATCCCTTTTCTGTCTGATTGTATCCAAGTCCATACTTTCCATGATTAGGACTTTGACTGATGATAATGTCATTGAAAAATTTTGAGTTGTTTTGCATATTTTTCTTTTGAAGATCCTTTCTTAATGTGACAATATCTGCTTCCAAATTTTCAATGATCTTGTCTCTTCCTTCTAGCTGTTATTTGAGTTCTTCTTCAATTCTTTTATCTTCTTCAATTTGAACCTTCAAATTTGTGATCATTTGTTCTAATTCTTGAGTGTCTTCTTTCTTTTCTAGTTCCGCTTGTAGCTTCTTGTTTTTCCTCTTTTCTCTTCTGATAATTTCTATGGCACTCAACAATTCCTCTCGGTAGTCAACTTCTGCCTCTTCAATTTCTTATTCAATTTCTTCATATTCTTCTTCGGCTTCTTATATTCTTCTTCGGCTTCTTCATATTCTTTTTTGGAGTCTTCTTTATCAGAGTTTTCTACTGCCATGAATAGAACTCTTTCTATCTAACTGTCACTGACTTCATCTTCATCTGATGATGAGATGTATTCTTTGGTGCATAATCTTTTCTTGAAAACTTTCTTTGTGGTTCTTTTTCCTTTATATGTTTGTTTGTTTTTTGAGTAACCTTCATCATTTCTCTTTTTCTTATGAGGACATGTTTTTAGCAAAATGACCAATATCATCACAATTAAAACAAATTAAAGGAAGCTTACCTCTATACATGTCGTTGGTTCCCTTGTTTAGTATTTTGACAAAGTTGGCCACTTCTTCATCATCTTCTGAGACGTCACTAGTGATGCTATGTTTTTTTTCTTGTTGCTTTCTCTTTTTCTTTGATCTTTTGGATGCTTTGAAGGATGCTTCTTTTACATTTGGATTTTCTTGTTAAGTTCTCATTTCATATGCTGTGAAAATTCAATGTAGTTCGTCCATGCTTATTGAGTTTAGATATGCTCTTTCTTCTAGTGTTAATATATTAGGATCAAATGTCATAGGAAGAGATCTTAGTACCTTTTGAACAATTACAGATTCTTCGATTCATTCTCCCAATCCCATGATTTAATTTACTGTTTAACTACTCGTAAAAAAGTAGGCAGCAATATTCTCATCTTTCTTCATCTTTAGTTGTTCGAACTGACCTCTGTAAGTTTGAAGTTTTGATTCTTTGACTTTTGAATCTCCTTCATAAATATTTCGAAGTTTGTCCCAAATCTCTTTAGCAGATTTACAATGTGCAACTTTGGTGAATATTGTTTCTCCAAGACCATTCTGAAGTGAATTTGTGTCTTTGGAATTATTCTGACCGAGTTTCACTAATTTGTCATTTGTTGGAGGAACTGTCGGTACTGTGTATCCATCTATAATTGATTGTCAAATTTCAATTCCATGTGCCTCTATATATGTCTTCATCCTTATGCTCCAAAATGCATACATGTGTCCATCAAACTGTGGCATTCCATTT
>JASDQU010588771.1:11381-37705 GCA_032191745.1 Picea mariana
AAAGAATTGATTGAAGCTTATCAAGAAAGAGACAAATCACAGTCAGAGATTGTTTCTCTTAAAGTGAATATTGTTGCACTAACTAAAGAAATTGTTGGATTGAAAGTAGATAAAGAGAAATATGTAGAAGAAAACAATAAAATTCATAAAGAGAATCAATCTCATAATCCCTCATCAGAATCAATGTTACCTACCTTGGCTTCAATTACAGTTTCATACCATCAATAGATCAATCAACACAGGGAAATGTGTATAAAGGAGCTTGAAGAACAATTTGAGCGAAAAACTCAGAGTATTAATACTTTGTTTGAAGAAAAGAAAAGTATGAATAAATTGTTAGAGGATGTGTTAGAACAAACAACTGGAACACAACACTTAGTTGAAACTAGGAAAATCCTTTGGGATCAGATCATTCATGTGATGGATTGGTTTAGATTTCATTTTGAGCTACATCATCATTGTGAAACAATTATCATAAAGAATGTTCAGCTAGAGATCAGTAATATTTTTCCTGATATTGAAAAGAAAATGCCACAATCCAAGAAGATTAATGAATTTATGAATTCCCTCTTAAACCAATTTTAAGAGCATCTGGAGTTAGAGATAGATTTGAAGCAGTGGCAAATGTTAAAAATGTTATAGAAAAAGGAGAGTTCCTAAAATTGCTCGTCGAGAAATTAAGGAAGGTCACCAATCAATTATAAAATTTAACAAGAAATTCAGGAAAATCATAAAGTTTTGTTTACCATCTCCTTGGGAAAATGATCCTTGATTACATTCAAAGGACACTTATACATAGATGTTAGTTGCCTTTCAGGATGATATGCAATTTTCTATGGATGAAAATTAAGTTTTCTCAAGAAAAACTATTGTGAACTCATTGGGAAAAGATTTTATTATTCTATCAATGCTCACTGATTTTCTAATGAGTCATCCTTCCAACCCTTATTCGATGACAATAGAGCTTGAATTTTTGTATAAAAAGATGTTCAGACAGCCATTTCTGACAAGTGTAGAATGGAATGATATGCTTAGATCCAAATGTGTTCCCATGCAACTTCAACGTGAAATCGTAGCACAAGCTTAAGAAGGCAATGAAGCAATAATTAAGTCATCACCAAATCTCGTGGAAGCAAGGAATGACAGTCAAATCCAAAGAGAAGCGGACCAAAAGGGGAAAAGAGTATTATTAGAGAACTGACAGCTTGTAATCCTCCTCCTATCAAGAAAATTCATGTTGGTCACAAAATGAAGAACGAAAAGTAATTATTTTAGTTAGCTTAGTTTATTGTTTTAATTTAAAGTTAGTTATTTTGATAGTTATGTAAAATATTTATAAAAGTATGTTTTGAATACATTGAAAAGGTCGACATTTTCTACTAAGTCATACATTGCTTTCTAAGAACTCATTGTGACRAGATTATCTGGTTTTTCTGGTATTTTGACATCATATTTATAATGGTTTTGAAAGAAGATTCAACATTGATTCTTGTTAGCATTGTGTTGTGTTATGTGTTTTATTTTATTGTTATTGATATGTTTAGATTTTGTTCATATGTCCATCTAATTATTACAGWATGAATTGGTTTCATTGGTTTGACATGATCTATCTTTGATGCTAATTCATTATCTAAGTTGATGATTTTCTGGTTTAACATACATGGTTAGTTTGACATYATCAATCTTTTAAAAGTTTCAATGAATAATATTTGTTACCCTAAATAAATTAAGTATTTTATTACTATGTATGGATGCGGATGTTGTTCATGGAATTATACTGTAATGGCTCTAGTTTAATTTCTTCTTTATTTTATTGATGTAATTAATTTATTTTCTAAGAACATGTTTCTTGATAAATTGAAGTGATATTATTCCGATTTATCTCATATGTAATATGTTTTGAACCACATATTAGTTTTATTTAAATATAGTGTGATAGGAGTTAGATAAAGCTACCCTTTTTTAGAATCATTGGTGTGTGCTATTGAAGCTATCTAGAATGACTTATGATAATAGTTTGATGAAAACCTACATTTTCTAGGGGGCATGGGAGCCAGCGGGCCTCCATCCAAGGGTTCAGGAGTGGATCCCCTCGAGGAAAATTTTGGGAAAATTTCCTTGTAAAATATTGTAATTTAGTAGTCAAGCAGGACCATTCATTATAAGATCCTAGATTTGATAGTAGAAGTTATGTTAGGGTTTTTTCCCAAGAAGGAAACTCGTTCTTGTATGGGGGCATTGTATTGCGGCTAGGTATTAGTGTGAATATTGTATTCTGAGAGAGGGGACTGTGAAAAAAAGGAGAGGAAGTTACAGCGAGAGTGTTATAGTTGTATCCCTTCATTGGTTAGATAATAATAAAGGAAGGACCTGGAAATTTTTCTATGGACATAACCCATATTGGGTGAACCACGTATATCTATGTCTATGTTTTTATTATGCTCTTTTGTGTTTTATTTTTGCATTATTTTATTTCTCTGTGATCTCATTCCTAACAATCCTAAATTGGGGAGGCTTTACCCAAGCCTCATAGGGTGCCTTGGCATTGTTTCGTCGCCAGGAACAACCTAAGGAACAACACAATTTTTTTTATTTTTTCATTTTTTTCAGACATGAATTGCATGACATACATGCTTATTATTTTATTATTGTATTTATCTTCTTTTTTTTTAATTTATTACAATTTTTTTCATTTTTTTCAGACATGGATTGTATGACATACATGCTTATTATTTTATTATTATATTTATCTTCTTCTTTTTTAATTTATTTTATTTTATGGATGTGGGTCGAGTCAAAACATTAATGCATGCTCAACACTCTATACCTCTCCTACCTCCACATACAAACTACAAGGTGAGGGAAGAACAATATAAACCACTTGGAATTGCTTCCCACAATGCATGTGGGATAAATCATTAAGCATATAAGATCAATGGTCAAGATTAACCCTGAGATGAGATTGACAGTTGTTGAGCGCTAACTTTAGAGGAACATATCACGAGTTTCAGAAGACCAAATTGGGTGCGAGATGGCTTGTTGGAAAGCTAAAGATGTGAAGAACATGTTGGTAGAGTTATTCTTGCCAAGTTGATAGAAGAAATCCCTGAAAAATTCAAGAAGTGAGGAGGTGCGAATTTGATTAGATATTGACCGTGAATTGTTTCGCAACCCATAACTCGAGTTTCTGAAGGCCAAATCAAGCAAATAAAAGTTTGTTGGAAAGCTAAATACTTCAGGAATAATATGAAATAGTTTAAATTTCCTAATTGACATTAATAAATTCTCAAATTTTAATTAATTCAGCTATCAATATCTCATCTTTTAATCAAATATAAAAGGATTTGTATGTTTTCATTAGTGTTTCTTTGACAAGAGTGCATGGGGAGGCGAAAATTTCCCACGACGACACGACCACTGAAAAAATGAAGAGTTTAAGAAGAGGATTGGATGTAACTGCATGATATAGAAAGGAAGCAAGGAGTCCATAAGAGGAACAATCCCAAGAGTAGTGATTGAAAAATGTTATAAGTGCAAATTTTCCCCCGTCGGTAGAGGGGGAAACTGGATAACCCAGAATTGGGTCTTGTATAACTCTTTATCAGGCTTGGGGATGAATTTGAAGGCTCTTGGCTTGTACTTTATCTCATTCATATGATGGTTAAGAACATGTGTTTCCTCCTTGGAGCTCACTGGTTCAAATCTAGAGGGGGGTAGGGTGTGTACACCTCTGTAGACTTTAGTAGTCAAATTGTTGCGTGGAGGGGGTCCCTTGTCCCATAAACAAGGGGGCCTCATACACCAATTTGGTGTTTGGCTTAGTCGTGACCTTAAAATTAGATTGTTATTATTATTATTATTATGGAAAACTCATTCATGGTCTATTCATTCAATAGTGCACTGTTTGTTTTTTTTGTTTTTTTGTTTTTTTTTGCAGATGTTCACAATTTGGCACTATTGTCAATTGTCTCTGTAGGAAATCATTGTGAATGGATTATGAGCTCATTGTAGGGACATATTCATTGTCATCTATATGTGTATGGGTATGCTATTATAGTTTATTATTGAGAAATATGAACTATTTATGTTTCCATAAGTAAAATTGTATGCCTACAATTGATTTTTTGTTACTGTTAGGATAGGACTGCATTTGCATGTTAGAATAGGACTACATTTAGGATTTAGTCTAATTTAAATAAATAAGTCTCTCTTTAGATAACAATCCATTTAGTTAGCAGCAATCGGACCCACATACCGATGGAGATTGCCATACCAAACGAGAGCAGGTCTGATTGGGACTCACCATAAGACAATTCTCCCTCCTGTTTGCATGGGGTATTTTTCTCGCGTCAACACATGGTTTTCCTTGAATAATGCTTATGACTCAACCCACATTCGCGGATAGCAATCAATGATAGTTCTCCTCATTGTCAATTGAAAATTAAGTTATGATAGGTTTTTCCACCTTTAGAAGAAGAAAAAAACAAATAATGGAGAATCATCTCTTAGTGAATTAGTAAAGACTATATTTTTTATTTGGAATAAGTGTAAGGTTCAAATATCTCTCCTTTGTGTTAAAGAAAGCTTTCTCTCATGATAATATTCAAGGTTAATTTTGATTATTTTTCTTCATTAATTCATGTCGGATGTACTCCTTATAACATGGCATTTTTCCATTTTTCTTTTATTTTTAGATTTTTAAATATTATTTTTCTCATATAATTATCTATACAATATTAAATAATAACTTAGAATTTTGAATTGAATATTAAATAATAACTTAGAATTTTGAATTGTTATGGTACAAAATATGGCCCGGTATCCAAATCCCGTTGCATTGCATAACTACGTGTCCCTCTCTTCTCATGAATCCTCCTTTGAGAACGAGGTGTGGTAAGAGAAAACAGTTTTTTTTTAATAAAGAAACATGGTTGTGAATAGTAAATTATAACAATAAAAAATAATTAATTTAAATATATATTTTCAAATATCATAATAAAATAATAAGTTTAAAGTTATGTTTTAATTTCAATTAATTATTTTTTTAAAATTATTAACTCATAAAATTAATTATAAACTTTCCATGTGTTACAAAGACATGACTCATCAAAGTGTATATGGGAAATAAAAAAGTAAAAAGCGAAAAATGAGGTGGCATGGGTGGAGAATCATCAATTCAATTTTCCAGTGTTCCTCCAAGTAGGGTTGGAATTTCAAATTGGAAAAGTCCATCAATAATGATGGTTTAGACTATTACAACGCATGTTCTTCTCGTTTTAAGGAAGAAGGTTGACGGTTGTAGAAAATTTTTAACCGTATTTGACGGGAAAATTGGTCGGTGACAGGAAAATTGTCCATCAAATTCCATCCCTGCCTCCGAGTCAACTGGTGGTTGTCATTGCTTTTGAGGATATTTACACAAAATAATTTGCACCACAAATCTTAAAACATCTCCACTAAGTAAATTAAAAAAAAAATCGCAAATTTAAAAGAACATTTGTCTTTTTTATTTTTTTTCCAGGTTTCAAAACCCCTAACAACATTAAAAAATAAAGTAAGTTAGTTTTTTTCATTATTATAAAAGTATGGTTTTTTTAATTTTATATGTATTCAATGTTAGTAAAATTTATTATAATTTAGTGGTTAATTGGTAGTAAAGACAATAATAAGTGGTTTTGATTGTTATGCATGAATGTGGGTTGACTTATCACTATTATTTAAAAAATAAATCAAATCACTTGAAATGATTTGTATGTGATATGTAAGGGGGTAAACTTTCACTCTTGCCAAATATCTCTGAGTCTTAAACTATTAACCTATTTCCTTACCTCCAAGAAAATCAAACTCTCAAGATTAAAAAGACCAATGATTAGAAAGAAATTTGTTGAGCTCCCAGGATTAGAAAGACCAATGATTTGTGTGTGCATAATGATGAAAGACAGACCAATGATTTGTGTGTGCATAATGATGAAAGACAAATTTGGTTAGGCAACGGAGCGAAGTGATCAACCTATGTTGTGTAAGCAACATTGTATGTTTGGTGTCTAACTAGTTAGATGACTTGGTTGGCTAGTTACTCCTTGCTACTTTCAACACCAAAACAATTGCAATGGTATTTAGCATCGTGCAGTGATAGCGAAGGCGGTGAGGAGGTGGTGAGGCAAGGTGAGGAGGTGGCTAGGTGATGAGAGGAAAAGAGGTAGGTCCGGCCTAGCTAGGCGTTGAGACGCAAAGAGGTGGGTTCGGCCCCATGCAGCATGTCAACCTCGACTGTAACATTTATTACAAAGCCTCCCAAGTAGTGACTAAAAAAATTGATTTTATTAAATCATTTATTAACTTTGTCAATGGCAAAAAGAAAAATCACAATACAACAAAAAAGTAAAATCACATCACATAGCTCTGAACCAATCAAAAATTCATTTCAATAAATTTTATAAATAAAAAAATAAATTTGTTTTTAAAAAAAATGGAATTAATATCAAATTTCCTTAAAAATTAGACTTAGTGTAAATGTATATATAGTAAATTTATATATGATCGACGTTAACCAAAAATGATAGATAAAATTTCATAAAAACTTCAAACATAATTACAAATTTAAAGTAAATTAAAAACTTCAAACATAATTACAAATTTAAAGTAAATTAATATGTAGTCAACTTTCAACAAAAATTATGATAATCTCTAGAGGTGGGAACTAATAACTAATTAAAAAAAACCCTTTAACCTACAAAATGTCTTGATTTTACAAATCACTAATTCTATGAACCTTATAGACACACTTCTATTCAATAAACATGTAGGCCCTAAAAGGGATGGTTCTCTAATAGGCTAAATAATCATATTTATTGCACATATGCATGTTTATAGAGTTGGAACTTATAATAGAAAAGGGTTTAGCTAGAACTTTGATGGTGAAATTATAAGTAATTAATTTGAAAAAGGATTTTTGAACACACTATAGATGAGTTATATGTGTACAAGTGGGGTTGTCTCACAAATAAGGCATGCAAAAGAATTTTTTTTAGGGGAGAGGTGAATGGGTGGGAAGGAGATTTTCAAATTCGTGAAGGAACCAAAGTTGTAGGTTCCATGGAGATGGTGTTAATGGAGTCTGGGGAGTTTGATTTTGAATCTCTGTTGGATAGAACCAGAGTTATGATAGACGTGAATCAGTAGTTTCCATGGATGTGGTTTTAGTTAGCTAATAGAGTTAAGGAAAGATGATAATTGGGTTGCATTTGCGAGTTTTACTTTTGGCGTTGATGGGAGTGGGAAGGAGGAGTTATTGTTTATGGTACAGGTTTTAAAAGCTCGAACATCTTCCGGTAACAATTCATAGTGTTGTGGAGGATGTATAATTCCATCTAGAATCCTTACTGACTACGGTTTTGATTCTTGTCTTGTCTTTCATTAAACTCATTCTCATTTTCTAGGTCCTCCTTAACTCTGACGAGATTGCACTGACTCTTTTACTTAACTGCTTACTTCGATGGGGATTTATGTGGATTACAAGTACACCTCCTAATGGATCGTGATGTCAGCGCACCCATGAGTGTGGCTGACGAGTAGCAATGGGAGAGGGCAAGGTTATTTGCCTCGGTGGATGTGTCAAATGGAGTTATTAACACAATCTGTCACCCTGACGAGATTTTTAATGTTGATTTGAAAATGGGAGGCTTCTCTACTACTCTTCCTTCCAAACCAAGTCTATTGCACAAGTTTGTAAACGTCTCGGATTGCTCTGTGCAAGAAATTGCAGAGCACACTGACGGCCCATCGGTGGCTTCTCGTCCTGCTGAGAAATCGCAGGGGTTAGGAGGAATTTCGAAGGTTATTTCGAAGGATGCAAAGGTTGTTAAAGGGTTAGAGGATGGTAGAGGTGGTCGGATAGAGCATAGGGGCCGAGCAAAACCCACAATGAAGGTGTGGAAGCCAAAACGCACAAAATGAAATTTAGTGATGGGTATGGATATAGGTCTTGAAGAATATTGTAACTTGGCACTTTGTGCATTAGTAGGAAGATTGGCATATCGTTTGAGGTGTGTCACTACTATGGAGGAGTGGGTGCTACAGAATTGGTTTCCTTTGTTAGGATATACTTCTGAGGTGCTTTCGTTGCCTAGAGGACGGTCGGGCTTCATTTTCAAATGCCCGGAGGATATTGAACAGGTACTAAAAAAAATTGGAGTTTTGATGGGGGGATTTTAATGTTAAAAAGATGGTGGTTAAGCTTTAATCCTGCAACAAAATATTTCATCTTTCGTCATATTTGGGTGCTCCTCACGAGCCTTCCATTACAGATGTGGAACATTAAATCCCTGGAAGCGATCAGGAATGCCATTGGAAGTTTCCTAAAAATAGAAGAAGCATACCTGCTTTCTATGGATGAAAGAATGGCAAAAGTTCTATTTGAAGTTGACATCCATGAAGGACTCCTGGAAGTTCTTGAGATTGAATGGCGAGGTCTATTATTTGTCCAGCATTTGGGCTACTTGGGTCTGTCATTTCGTTGCACTCTTTGCATGAGGATAGGTCATTTGCAAAAGGAATGTTCAAATATCTATGGTTCCCTGTCAGATGATGACTTAGCAGACGAATCACATGGAGACAGTGTTACTCTACTGGGGGATGACAAAGTTCAAATGGACTATCCTGGACTCTTCTCTGAGGACAGTCTTGCATCTTTGAACATGACTTTTATTGGTAAGTTGAAACATTTATGCCCTAAACTATATTTTTCGTTATCGTCTTGGGATTTGGACCATTTAAATTCTATACTTTTCCCAGACCAATATAAAAGGTCGGTTCTGAGATCTGATAGGAATACTTACCCTAATAATGTATTTTTGACTGTGGACAAGGATGTTTCTTGTAGTCCTTGTGAGGTTACACCTACTGAGGTGGTAACAAACCCTTCCTTCAGACATTTTTGGATAGAGACTGATACTACTATTGCCCCAGGTTATGTTGAACCAACTCTCAGTGACAATGCTCTAGATAGTTTGCTAATAGACTTAATTCCTTCCGGGCATAGGATTTCAAACTCTTTACCATTTTCAACCTTGTTGGGTTCTACTCCTATGGTGAGGCCTTCTATTATAGGGATTTCATCTGACAGTCAAGGGAAGGGACCCACTATTGTTAATGACCCTACGTGGTCAAGGGGATTGGGGTTCTAAGTCTCCCCAATCAAAACAAGAAGTTCACGTAGGAAGGCGGGGTCTACAAACAACACTACACTTACTATCTCTAATACTACTACGATATTGGGGCGCTTAGAGGAATAAAAGCCCTGGCAAGGGATAAATAATGATCTTAGTATTTGTTAGTCCCTAAAGTTTCACTTGACTATGAGAGGGCAAGCTAGGGCATCATTCGTTTATTCCAAAGTATTTTTAAGTTTTTATGATTTGGTTTTTTGTAGGGTGGTTGAAAACTGGGTCAAGATTACAGCATGACATGAAAATCAAGATCAAAACATAGCATATCCCACTAGTTGAATAATAGGTAGACACATAGATGGACTAAACCAATTTAAGAAAAAGGAAGATGAAGTCTTCAATTTGTCAACTTCACAAGAGTTCTCATCTCAATATATCATAAAGAAACAAGACTATCAGCTTGATATCATAACTTGAAAATTATCTTTACAGCAAAATTTTCACTGTATAAATTAACAATCAAGAATCAAAAAGCATTGCAATATGAATAATAAATTCAAGCATGAATAAAGAAATAAGAGAGTAGAAAAAAGAAGGTCTAACCATCGATATGCCTTTTCTATTAAGTGTAAATTGAACATAAATGCCTTTTACAATGAGCTCCACAAAAAAGGTTCTCTGGATCTCCAATTTTTCAACCTGAACATGGTCTTTCTTCTGTCTATTTAAACTATCTATAAAAACTTCCAAATCCTATCATCTAGTACAGCCTTTAATGACTAGATTCGAATAGTATTCAACTCCTAATGTAGTTCACTTAAAAAGAGCTTCTACAACCCCAAAATAGATCACAGCTCAACAGCTTGATATAGCAAATATTGCCAGCATTACATTTGACTTCTACAAAATAGGAATTTTGTTTAATTTTGTAAAACAGATCAAGGTCTTATCATTTCACTGATCAAAATGCGTAGGCTTTGCCATATTTCCTGGAAAACATTTAAACTTGATTGTAACAAATCTCCATGTTACCTTTAGGATATAATCACAACAGTGGCTTTGGCATTTTTCTGCTTGAGCTTTGTGGTTAGCACAACATTGTGCCAGTAGAGTCTGAAATTAATCTCCCTGAGTTCTTTAAGCAATTCCCTTTGCTCTTTCTTCTTCTTTTTAAGACCTTGAATCCTTTCTTTCTGGCGAGCATTCCATTGTTCTATCTGCGCCTTCTCCTTCTTTAATTGTCTTATTGTTTTCTGAAATTCCTTGATCTTTTCCTTATTAGTTCTAATTTTAACTCTGAATCCTGAGCATTCTTCAGAAGGTGCAATTTTGTTCAGGTTCATGGAAACACTAGGTTCCTTGACTTTAACCTAGTACTTTGAGACTAATTTTGAGCTATGTTCTTCCTCGGAACTTGATGAATCTATAGCTCCAGGTACATCTGGTAAGCGATCTGAGTCTTCCAAGTAATCATGTTTATCTTCAAGGGATTCACTGATGCCTTTAGCCATCCCTTTAGCTTTTGCTAATCCAGTTGAAGCTCTCATTACGGGGCCTGTAGGTGGTGTAAGTATTCTTTTTCCTTTGCTGACAAATTTCTTGGGCAATGTGGTCCTTTTTTCCCTTTTCCTAGTACTTGCTTCAACATTCTCATAATCATCTTCTATGATTATGGTGTTTTCTTCTTTGATTGATGGATTGAACATTGCTTTTGACTTCAGCCTATACTTGTTGGTAACCCTAGTCGAATTTCTTCAAGGTTTCTGTGATACAAACACACCTTTAACCTTTTTCCCTTTGGTTGCAGCACTCTTTTTGATAGTTGATGGAATTTCAGGCTTGACTGTAGTTTGAGCAGCAAGATCATTATCTGAATTTGTTTCCCCTTTAACATCTTCCTCAGGAAACGTTTCAATTTCGGGCTCCCATCTACGTCTTTTACTTCTACTCCTCCTAGTCACCTTGATATCAGAAGACTCATCTTTCACAGGGTTTTCATCAGAAATATCTCGGCTCTGTGTGATGGTCTTCCTCCCTCTGTCTTTTTTCTGCTTATTGGACTGAGTGATAGGGTTTAAGGATTGCGTGAGCCAGCTCCAGGGCTTCTGTAATTCGTTCAAAGTAGACACGACTAGGGTTTTAATCAGAACTTGATGGAACAGAATACTTTTAGCATTGGTAGAAAGTGACTGCGCTTTCTTGGACATCTTTGTCAAGCTTTTAAGCAGAAAATAAGGGAGATTTAAAGGGTAATCACAATTTAAGTGCATTAGTATTCTGATATGGTAGATATAGACCAATGAAAACCTTCCTTTGCAGGTGATGTACCTTTGAATCACGACCAGAGCAGTGTGCCATTCGGGTCGAACCCAGCTGTGAGGTATTCCCCTTCTCCAATCTGGATTCTGCTTATCTCGAAGGAGGAATTGGTTTAAAAATTCAGTAACCACGGGCTCTTTCTTCCACCATCTTTCCCCTCCAACCACGAGCCTACAAGCCTTTGCGATAGTTTGCTCTGTCACTAACATCAACATCTTACCGATTTCGACCTCATGACCATCGAAATTCAGAGTGAACTCCATGAAAACATGCTCATCATAACCCTGAAAAGTGGTGAGAAACTCAAACCACCCAGTGTCTCTGAACCTTTGAGCCATCTGAGGATAGGCTTCAAGAAGTTCAGCACCCTCTGGTTCTATTCTGGCAACCTGTCCGCTCCTCTTTGGCACCATCAAACACAATTCTACAACTGTCGTCCTCGGGTTCCAAATTAGCCACCTGCAATTGTTAGTGTAAACTGTTTCTTTGAATGGATACCTGCATTCCTCACTGCAAGCCTGAAATAAGCCCACTCGAACAGGTAACATATAATGATCATCAAGCAACGGGTAATTTGAAATGAGTCCTGTGCACGTACACAGTAATTAGATTCTGAAACCGTCGAATTTGGAAATGATTGTCAAGCTTTCGTGGATGCATACGAACTCTCAATCCATGATTCGTGTCATCATAACGAAATCGGGATGGCAAGCGCATATCTTGGCATGATTATTTGGCGCTACGGGAATAGGCTTATTCTCGTAGCACATTTAACAACTTAGCAAAACTTGAAAATTTGACATTCAAACGACATATAAGGAGACACCTCAATTTTAAACAATGTGTTTTCAAAATCAAACTTAAATAAATTATCAAAGACTGTAATGCAAACCACAAAATACCAAAATCGAAAAATTGAAATCGACCGAAAATAGAAAATGAAGAATGGGTAAGGAGGGTTTAGGACAAGGGTTTCTCAGTAAACCAAGACAAAATTAGAGACCAGCAGTATCCATCAATATCAGAGGGGTTGAAGGACCCCTGAAACAAGCTTCCCTTCATAGACTGTTGAAAAAAACTTCTCCAAGTCTTATTTTCTTACAAGAAATTATGGTGACCGCGGATAAGGCAAGACTTTTTATGTATAAGATTCGGCCCGAGTGGATGATTTGTGTTGTTAGTGTTGTGGGGACATCTGATGGTTTACTTGCATCTTGGGATCCTAATTTATTTGTTTTAGATCCTTATCTAAGTACCAGTGGTATTCTTTTGGCAGGATACTCTTTATTGGAAAATAGGAAGCTATCACTTTTGAATGTTTACGGACCCTGTCAGGACCGAAAAGAATTATGGGTTTCGGTGCAAGCTTCAAGTATTTTATCACAAAAGGATATCATCATTGCTATAGATTTGAATTTTACTTCTTCTTCTACAGATGTTTGGGGGAATTTAGCTTTACAAGACTCTTTGGCGGGTTTTTTCAAATCTCTTTTCTTAAAAAACTCTTTAGTGGATGTAGCTCCTACAAATATTGTTTCAACGTGGAGGAACGACTGATCAGGGGATGAAAGTATTGAAAAAAGACTCGACAGAATTTATATAGTTGAGGATCTCTTGGCTACTACTCAGAGATATAGGACTTGGGTATAATATCCTTTCCTGTCTGACCATGCTTCGGTCTTCCTCGACTTTGGAGTGGGGATTATGGTGGTGGCGTATCCTTTTAAAATAAACCATATTTGGATTGGGGAGGATTCTTTTGTGGATATGGTAAAGGCTGTGTGGAATGATCCAAGTCTTCATCATATTATAAGTGCTCAAAGGAGACTGGTGGGGAAACTCACTTCTTTAAAATTACGAGTCAAACGGTGGGCTAAGGAAAAGCATCTCAGGGATATGATGGACTTGAATAAGATTGAAGAGTCTCTCTAAAGTAGTTATGAGCAGATGATTCAAGGGAACACTACAAAAAACATTGACCAAACAGTATACAACCTTGAAGCAGAGAGAAAGAAGTTATTGTTGGCAGAGGAAGAATAGTGGCGATAGAAAAGTAGAGCTATATGGATCAAAAGTGGTGATAAGAACACAAAGTTCTTTCACCGTTTTGCTAGCTATAGGAGAAACAAAATATTTATCTGGGAGATTAATGATGGCTCGGGGATCTTACATATGGGGCAGCAAGCTATCAAGACTGAAGTAGTAAAATATTTTAAATCTTTCTTTAATGATACTGGAAAAAATACTATTGTAAATCAGATCAATTCAGTCATAATGTTCCATAGCTTTGTGCGGGAGGATGAATTACGCCTATTGGAAAAAGCTTCTACAAAGGATGAAATTTTCGATATTCTAAGGGGCTTTGCAAAGGACAAAAGTCTTGGTCTAGATGGATGAACCGTGGAGTTCTTCTTATCCTTCTTCGAGTTGGTTGGACATGATTTATTAGATATGGTTGAAGAAACTAGAATTAGAGGGGAGATTATCAGTTCGATTAACTCAACCTTTATCACCTTGTTACCCAAAGTGAATAATCCCATAGAGTTCAGTGATTTTCGGCCAATAGCCTTATGCAATTTATGTTACAAGATAATAACAAAAGTGATTTCTAAGAGAATTAGACCAATTCTATCCAGATCATTATCAGAAGAGCAATTGGGTTTTCTTAAAGGTAGGCAAATAATTGATGTTATCAGCACTGCTCAAGAATGTTTACATAGTATTAAAAGTAAAAAACTACAAGCTATAATTCTGAAACTCGATTTAAAAAAGGAATATGATTGTAGCAACTGGGATTATCTAAGGTTAATTATGCTTCAATGTGGATTTGATATTCCAACTACCAATTGGATTATGGCCTGTGTTTCCTCTACTAATTATGTTATTTTGATTAATGGGGAGGCTTCAAAAAAAATTTAAAGCAACAAAGGACTTAGACAGGGATGCCCATTGTCACCCCTTCTTTTTATTATGGTAATGAAAGGTCTTAGTCTGGCTCTTAAAAAAGAAAAATTTGAAGGTACTATCACCGGAATCAAGGTCTCCAGATTGATTAAAGTTATTCATATTTTATTTGTAGATGATATTCTTATAATGACTAGAGAGACCCTCACGGAGTGGGAGATAATACAAGATATTCTTAAAAAAAAAATCTGTGCCTCGGGTCTGGTAATCAATGCTTAGAAGTCTATCTTTCTACACTCAGGGGTCCCATTGGATATACTTCTCTTTCCATGTAAATAAATTTATTTAGGTTTCAAATATCTAGGGAATATGTTAAAACCAGACAGTTATAAAGTAGAAGACTAGCAATGGCTACTTGACAAGTATGAGTCCCGTATATCTCACTGGAGTAATAGGTGGTTGTCCCTTGGGGGATGTTATGTATTGATAAAGGAATTCTTGGAGAGCCAATCTGTTTATTGGTTGGCCCTTGCTCATATTTCAAATTTTTTTCTTCAAAGAATCTGTAAGATGAGTTTCGATTTCCTCTGGTCAGGTAACAATCACAAGCGCAGGTATCATTTAAGTAGTTGGCAGACCATTGCAAGACCCAAACATTATGGAGGTTGGGGCCTTCGAAACATTTGTGTTTTCTATAGAGATTTGGCTTCAAACACCTTGTGGAGAGCTCTAATGAAACATGGAATTTGGCAAAGGGTTCTAAAGGATAAGTACTTTCTGCATGGTTTAGTTTTGACTTGGCTACGTTCGAGGAAACTGGTTCATCCATATGGATCTCAGACATGGAAAAATCTTCGAAACACCTTGCCAATCATTCTACATTGGATGGCATGGAAACCGGGCTCTGGCCACTCAATTATAATTGGGAAGGATGTGATCTTAGGCCTGGGACAGGAAGCCATTATGTCTCAGTAATTGGTGATCCGACTTAATCAAAAGGATATCCATCTTTTATATCAAGCGATTTGGTTGAGGATTGGGAGCGCGACAGGTACAAGCTGGATTAGTAGTGTCGAGTTGGGGTTGGAATAGAATCTAGATGTGGAATGGGATCACTACATGCAATCTTTGATTGAATCTAGAATTTCATTAGTTGATAAACAGGACGTGTTGATATGGACTGGAGGTGATAATTCTGGACATATCTCCATCAAGAATATATACGAAGCTTTATCCAAAAATCTTTGGAAATACAAACTCGGGGGTTGGAGGAGAAATATTTGGAAGTGGGATTTCCCTTTGAACATAAAGCTCTTTGTATGGCTTATAGATGAAAAAAAGATTTTATCATGGAAAAATTTACAGAAGTGGGGATGGAAGGGGCCAGGTTTATGTAATTTGTGCAAAAATAAAAGAGAATCTACAAAACATTTATTTGTAAACTGCTCCTGCACTCTGTCAGTTTGGGAGAAAATAAAAAAGGCTTTGACCCTAGCTATTGGATGGAATGGAAATACGGTGATTGAATGCTTCCAAAATTGGGCTTTACAGAATTATAATATGATTGCTCTCCCGGCATACATTTGTTGGTACATTTGGATAGACAGGCAGGGATGATTTTAAGAATGGAATTTGTTTTTAAAATGTATAAACCTTGGCCAATCTTACTAATCCTTCATATGCCAACTATAAATGTTTGGCAATATTTTTGTAAAAATATTCAAATTTGTAAGGATTTTATATAGTTTTTATAAATTTTTGGCGATTTTTAAGGTAAAATAATTTTATGCTATAAAATTTGGGCGAATCCTTTTTAAAATAGAGAATCTCTTTTTTGGAAAAACCATGGAAAATTAGCCCATGAGCGAAATTTAGCCCCTAAAATCATCCTTGTAGACAGGAATAAGTCCATCTTTGAAGAAACGTCACCTTCACTGCAGAGAATTGTTTTTCTAGCAAGAGGTGTTATGGGAGCATCTAAGAATTTTCATGAAGATAGTATTCCACGGTATACTACCACTACATTTCCTATAGATAAATCTCTTGCTTGGTTTGATGGGGTTGCTCAACAAAATGTTCTTTTAGTGGCATTGGTGGTGTCATAAAGCTTGATGATCTTAGAGAATACAGATGGATTCTAAACTATGGGAAAGGAACAAATACCAGAGCTGAACTTATGGGAGCATGGGCTACTATAACTCTTGCAACTAGACTGACATTAACTGATTTACATATTTTGGGGGACTCAAAGATAGTCATCGATTGGCTCAATCGAAAAGGTGCACTAAGGGTGGAAAATCTAGATGCGTGGAAGGAAAGAATAGATGAAATCTGTCCACTTTTCAGATCTATTTCCTATGCGCACATTTACAGGGAAGAGAACAAACAAGCGGATCGCCTATAAAAAAATGCTCTCTTCAGTTGCCGAGGGAGAATTTCATATAATCTTTGGGTTGATAGCCATGAGGTCCCTACCCATTTCATAAATCTATAGTTTTTTCCATTTGTCTCTCTGTCTCTGTGCCTTTTTGGAGGCAAGCTTTAGTATTTTTCTGTTTATTCCTCTTGGTTAGAGGAACATTGAAGGACTTATAGTGTTTTTGTTACTTGGATGTAGTATAAAGAATAGACAACTTTTTGGTCTATTGATCTACTCTTTTTTGGAGTTTTTCTTCTATATAATGGACTGGCCATACGAGACTTTTTTCCTCGTCAACAAAAAAATATATTTTATAAAAAAATTATATTATTATCAATATAATGTGGAATTTTCATTTGAAAAAAAAAATAAAACATGCAAAAGTGAATAAGGAAAAACAAAAAGTAATTGTGTAAGGTTTAATAATTATGATGTTATATATAAAATGTAATTTGAAAATTGATTTTTAAAATGGTTTATTTATGTAAAATGTTTACAAATATTTTAAAAAAATATTATTCATTAAAAAAAAGTCAAAATAATATAAATAAATAAATTTTATTAAACTATTTGTAACATCAAATAATAATATTTAATTAGATTATTAATACTATTAATCATTCATATTGTGATTATTTGATTAGATTGTTAATACTATTAATTATTCATATTGTGTTATTTTTTTTTAATGAAGAACATATAATTTTCATAAAATTTAATCATATTTAATTAGATTATCATAATAGTTTGAATGTAGAAATATAAAAGAGAAAATAATAATACAAAATTAAAAATAATAATAATAATTAATTCATGAAGTTTTTAATAGATTAAAAAAGAGAGCATACAAGTTAACAAAGAATTATTTTATGTTGAATTTGTAAAGACTTTTGAGACGCAAGGTTTAAGTCTCTTTCCTTTAATTCATGGAACATGGCATTCTTCTACTTTTATTGTTTCTTAGATTATTTTCTAGATTTTGTTTATCTCTTGTGGTTGTTGTTTATATGATGTTTAGATGTTACTTTGATATAATGACATAATAATGTTATTTCACATTAACACTCAACTTCTTATGTAGGTTCTTAACCATCAAGTAAGTATAACTTTTGGTGCCCCAAAAACATAAAGGAAACTATATGTAACAATTTGCACAAAAGTGTGTCTAAAAATGGGTGATTTATCTCTCCATTTCAATTTTAACGTAGACTAGGAGTCTAAGTTCTAATGTGACAAGAGTTTGTGAGGGACACTCCAATGTAACATTATCGGTATGTCATCTATTAAAAGATCCACAACTCAAGAGTGTGACACTGATCAAATTATAATGCATCTTAATGACCACCATCGAAATTCTTTTTTTGGAAAGTTATGTCAAAGTTCAATATTGTGTATGGTACAATACATGGCATGGTAAAATGGATCTCAATACCCATTAACATGGATGGATTATTAAGTGTAACATTGCACATAGGATGCATAAAGATAGGGTGTGCAACTACCCATCCCTCTATTTTGAATCCACCTTTTGGGAGGGGGTGGTTTGAAGTGTAATTATGGGCATTGGTATTGGTATGACCAAATTTTGGGAGGGGGTGGTTTGAAGTGTGCCTATGATTATCATTATTGATATTATCAAAAAATAAGTGAATAAATTTTGATAATAAAAAAATTTGTAAATATCTAATACTAATATGCTAAACCATTATAAGAACATGAAATTTTAATAAACATTTTAAATATTAAAAAACATAATTATAAACAAATACATTATAATAATAATAATACAAACAATTATAAATGACTAACTTAAAAATTAGATATCTTAAACCATAATAAAAACAAGATGTGTAATAAGCACTTTAAATTATGTTTTAATTTTTTTATCAAAACATTTTTTTTTAAGTGATTGGTTAGTGGAGTTGGTTACAAACCTTCACTATAAAAATTCCATGTGGATGGTTACAAATTTATCTTTACTTTTAAAAAAACACTAGAAAGGATTAAAATGAAATGTTTGATCTCTATATCATTAAAATGAAATGTTTGATCTCTATATCATTGTTATCTCTAAACATTTTTTTATCAAAACATTTTTTTGTAAGTGATTGGTTAGTGGAGTTGGTTACAAACCTTCACTATAAAAATTCCATGTGGATGGTTACAAATTTATCTTTACTTTTAAAAAATCACTAGAAAGGATTAAAATGAAATGGTTGATCTCTATATCATTAAAATGAAATGTTTGATCTCTATATCATTGTTATCTCTAAACATTCCATGTGGATGGTTACAAATTTATCTTTACTTTTACAAAATCACTAGAAAGGATTAAAATGAAATGTTTGATCTCTGATCATTGTCATCTCAAAATCAAATTTGAATGTTGTAAGACATGTTATTAAAATGAAATGTTTATCCTTAATCATGGTTATCTCAAAAACAAATTTGTATGATGTAAGATATGAGATTGACATATATTTCATACTGCATGTTGGAATTGGAACCTATAGTAGACAAGGGTTTGACTATAAATTTGAGACTAAAATTTTAAATAATTAATTTGAAAAGGACATGTGTGGAACAAAATTAAATGAAAAACACATGTACAAGTAGCATTTACTTATCCGCAAGGCATGCAAAGGTGAACTATAGAAAAGGAAAGGTAGTTGTGCAAGGTCCAATTTGGCTATAAATTTGAGAGTTGAAATTTCAATAATTAATTTGAAAAGGATATGTGTGGAACACAGTTTAGATGAATGACACTTTTACAAGTAATGTTTTCCTTATATGTGAGGCATGCAATGGTGAAGTAGGGGAAATGAAAGGAAATTGCGTAAGAATCAATAGATGTAATAGTGTATATAAAATGTCACAAAATGTGATCTCAAATTTGAAAACGAGAGTCGATTTTTAAAATTATTTATTCACTTGGATTGTCTATGGACATATAACACTCTTATTAGTCCCTGTCGTAGGCATGGAGGGACTATAGCGATCGATAATTCATTGACTACATATTAGTTTGTCCTTTGACCAGAAATATTTGCATAATACCTATTGTTGGAGCTAGGGAATTAAACGCATATATTTTTATATAATAAAAAGTACCATATATGTATTGATCTGATTGGATAAGAGATTGGAGGTGTTATTTCCGGCTTCGCTATTCCCAATGTTTTATATGGCAACATATCCAAACTTTTTCTCGTATACGGTCTTTTTGAATCTTATATTTTTCCTGTATATTGCTTGTAGTTGGATTAATGCTAGCATTAGTTCGAATGTTTGTATTAGCATTTTCTGCTAACTGAATATATTCCAATGCTTTGATATGTACTAAGAATATTGAAATGTTTTGATATCCAAGCTTTATAGTGATTAAGAACTCCAAATTTTATAACATCCTTGTCGGATGTATTTTTGTTGAAATGTATTGACACTTTTTTTGAGATGCCTCAATAGGCCTGACAGCTTAAATGTTTACATGAGGCGACGTCCTCCAACAGGCCTAACAGCTTAAATGTTTTCATACCGCCAAGTCCTTAGACAACCTGACAGCCTTAAATGTTTATGTAAATACACTGCTCGGAGTACATTTTTCCTCGAAATTTTCCATACAGTTACAGTGAAATTGCACAGTCTTGTTTGTCCACTACCAGTTCAACAGCCATTGTATGGTTCATCCTTCTTCTACGTTTGCAATGCAATTTCATTATTGTTGAAGCTACATACATTGTTTACTGGTTCGATGAGTGCTTCTTCTTCGTTGGTTTCTCGGTTGCTGCTTATTTTTGTTTCGTTCACGAGTCGACCTGCACTTTTGCATTTCAGCGTTTCAGAGTAATTTTTGATGCCATAGTTTGATTTTCTATTCCTTGTTTTTTGTTCAGTGTTTACAGTCTAAAAGTAAGAATGTTTGATTATTTGTAGTGGCATGGTCCTCGTATGTTTCTGGTTCCTTCTATGCTTGGGTTGCAGTTTCGTAATCGTTGGAGATACATATGTTGTTTGTTGGCTCAATGGTTCTTGCTAGTTCGTTGGTTCGTGGGTTGCTGGTTCTATTTTTTTGGCTCGAGTTTACGTTTTGGGGCCTTGGGGGTGAATTTCGGCCTGTTCGTGCTTTCTTGTTGTCCAATGCTTGCTTTTTTCTTTTGTTTGATTCAGCCTTGCAGGGTTCAAGTCCAATGGCGATGGTTGGAGCTTTTTTTTTCTTTTTTATTATTATTATTGTTTTTTGGGGCGCTTTATGGTGTTCAGCCCCTGCACCCAGGAGTCGACATGCAGTTGTGTTATTTTCCCTGTCTGTCGAGGTTGATATCTATTATTTTGTGATATTTTGTTGGTGCTTCAGTGCTGGGATGAAAGAAAATAGTTGCATGCAAAATTGTTCGAGGATTACATGTGAAATTGCAATATTCGTTGTTTTTTTGTTAGAATAAACCATATGCATGCTACATTTATAGACCATGTATGGTCAGATGTGTTGATATGACATTACATGTTCTTTCTCCTCTACACAGACTGGTGTGCGCACGATACAATTTGTGTTGTGCTTGAGCTATGATATGTACAACAAAGATTATGCAAGATTATATTTGGATGTCTGGAAGCATGTATGGGTAGTTTTCCACGAAAAACTAAAAACTTGTATCATGGGCACAACAGTCTGTAGAGGATAAAGAACATGTATTTCCATCGGTGGAAGCATATCTGAATAATTTTCCATGGAAAACCAGAAATCGTTTAGCTACGGCCATGCAATTGCGTGATATTTTGTGGCTTGTAATATCTTTTGGGTAGGGAAAACAAAATTACACGTTTACAACCATGGATGGAGAAGTGCAAAGGTTCATGTTTCTGCCTATCTTCTAGAATGTTTGTTGAGTCTATTTTACTCTATGTACATATTGCTTGTTCTCCGGTGCATACTAGCTTCCATTCATGTTCATTGTATTTTGTGTGTTCCCATATTCAAACAAACAGAATAGTTGGAGAAAACGAGGGAGTCTTGACTGCATCGATTGAAGAGAATATAGAAAGGCACATGCTTGTACTGTTATTTCATATTGTGTTGTTTTATATTTCATTTATGGTCTGTATAGTATTCACCTAGTTTATTATATGTACATGTTGTGTGCCTTCCTACATGGTAAGTTATCTTCATTACATGCCTTCCTACATACTAATATGCTTCATGTCCGTTGTCTTTTCGCTGCATCGGTACATTTAAACAAACAAAATAGTTGGAGATGGCGATGGGCTCTTTGGCGGGTAAATAGACCTGTTTCTTTTTCTTTTAGATGTATGTATTCATACTAACGTGCCTTCATGTCCATTGCATATTCGGCGTTGCTGCCTTGGAAAGAACAGGTTGCTTGGACAGGGAGATGAATTGTTCTGTGCAACAACAAAGGGTTCTGTGATACAATATTCTAAAAGGTATACCAAGTGTGTTGGTAAATTAAATATACAAACCGGGAGGGGGCATATAATATTAGACTTGAAAACGATGGGTTGGTAGCAATGGGCCTTTCTGCCCTCCCTATTTCTACTTTTTCCATTTTCTATTATCCCTTTTGTTTTCTAATTCATCTGCTTGGTGTGCCTTCCAAAAATGTGTCTGTTGGTGGACTAACAGTTTCACATTTGTGGTCGTGCTTCTACATGATTCCATAGTTACCTACTTTCTCGATTGCGGGTGCTGGGCTGGCAGGTTGAAGATTGCTTCCCTGGCTTCTGGGGGTCCGTGATATACAGATTGGCCATGGTGCCCGACCCTCACACCCTATTTACTATCAAACATTTGTCTAGTTAAAAAAATCAGATGCATACAATTTTACGATTATTTGGTCCTTGTGATGGACAGTATACAATGCATATGCATGTTTAGTCCTGATGTTCATCTGCACATGCTTGCATAAGAAAAAGTTGGACTAGTGACATGGGCATGAGCAGTCAGTCATCCCAGACATCAGCAGAATGACAAGGCCAAAGGTAAAGATGCATACGCTATGCTCTTACTATTTTTACTAAACAAATATCCTCCGGTATATATTCATCTATGGCATGGTGGATATGTTGATGTCATCTGCAATACATGGTTTGCATCTCACAAGAAGTATCAACAAGTACAAGCGAGACGTCGAACGTGTTGCATGTTCCGTAAACTAAGAGGTGTGGTTGCAAAAGTCTGGCTCCATAGTTCATCAAAGATATGTGTCTACTTGTAGATATATGCCAGTGAAAATAAATAAATAAATAAATAAAATAAAATAAAATAATAACAATGCACACTACCATTCACTTTAGTTTTCCTGTTCAAAAATTTTCACTAGGTCTAGAGTTGTAACATCCAAATTACTATCAATAGAGGGCTTGAACAACCGTCGAACTGGAAAAGTGTTCATCGGGGACATAATGGTCATCTATAGCACCTACTTGGACAAGGCAAAAAAAAAGTAGATCCATTATGCATCCTGACATGACATACAAGGAGGCCATGATGACAGTGGCACTAACTGTTCCTCCACAACTTGTCCAGAAGCATGTAGAAAATATATTGCCGGGTAATGTGATATCCATTACAAATTTTAATATATTGTGCAAAACAATATATGACCATGGTGATTGTGAACGAATTTTTTTTCTCAACGAAACAAACATTGTGGAAAAAATTTCCGTTGTTTGTTTAAAATATCGTTTCGTCTCAGACTCGACTATCAGCCAGCTTGAACAAAGCACTGAATTTTACCCAATCGAAACGATTGGCGCAACTGTCACATTGGCGAGAAAACTTGGCTCGCAACACATTCTCCATATAAAGGATGGAGATTCAGACAGCGACAAGGTAATGGTACTGCTTTTCATATTCAGTTTTGTCCTTTACTTTCGCATGTGCATGTATCTCGGGTAAGTTACACAAATATTTCATTGTTCCATGTTGCAACTACAATTGTTCGATACATATTCAAATTTGTTTTCGTCAATCGAACAACAATTGCATAAAGGGAAGATTCCACTTATGTTGTTCAAAAATATAACAAATAAAAGGGATGTTAGAGAAAGGATCTTTCAGACAACCCAGGCAACGTTTGTAACAGAGTTGCGAGCAGATATAGTAGAGGATCTGAAGAAACTAGCTAGCTCTACAACTGTTGTACGTATACATCCACAAAATCATCCTCACTTTGCTTATAGAAATAGCCTTCAACAAATTTATGCGGCCTGTTTAATTTTTTTATTTTTTTTTAAGGGGAGGGGGGAGTGCAGTTGTGTATTTTATTGTTCAATGTATTAATTCCTATGCTCGTGTTCCCAGGTTGAAGGTGTTTTAGTTGCAGCCAATGTGTACTCGACCACCTTTGAACCTATATGTGCAACTCTCCTACTTTTTCCTCCGCTTTGATGAGTGATGATACGATTGATTATCTGCGATATGGTGAAAAATGTCCATATATATATGGACATTGCGTCAATGGTGTCATCCGAACAGTGGGCAAAAAAACCATGCATTGTACGATTAGGCAGCCTCTGTTACAAAATGTGCTTCCTAAGTTGGCAGAGTTGTCATATGAAATGTATCTACAGAAAAAGGAAACCAGTGTCTACATGTTGTGGGAGCTTCAGATACACAGCAAATTCACCTTAAATGAGGACAATGCAATTTTTCATATTGACTAAAGAACTTTGGCAGGAAACGAAAATACCTCATGTGTCTTTGCAATATTTCTTGAACATCCAGATGAATGTTCATCGGACTTGGCTAGTTGGGATTGCACGTGCATAAGATTGTTCAGTCCAAAAAAAGGGAATCATGGCAGAAAACCCCATATATCCCATGACCCCAGTTATTTTATACTGGGAACATATACCAGGTGCAAGAGAAAGAGAATGTGGTAACATCAATTCTTTGTATATCAAATTGTTTGGTGCAAAGGTCGATGGGTCCTTCTCTATAGAACCTTCTGAGAACTTGCTTGCGACCTGTTTGAAGTTTGGTTGGTTCTTGGTTGTGTGCTTCATCTCTCAATTTGTATACCACGGAACTCCAACTGTTGTTTAGAGGACACAGAACAATATAATTGAATTTTTTAGCCAGCTAGTCTGCAAATCCGCCTGAAAATTTCTATGGCACCGTGACGCAAATATAGTATGTTGGCATGTTTTCAGACAGAGGTAGAGTATGCGTGTTTTGTATTGATGGCAAAGATTAGCATGTTCAGAAGAGCGATGATGACATGGCAATGGCAAGATCAACATCGTGTTTTGTCATTGATGGAAAAGATCAGCACGTTTAGTAGAGAAATGATGACATGGCAATGGAAAGATCAATAGTTAGGAGCAATAGTGATTGTTGGATCACCCATCCCGAATTCCTGATGACCATCAGATCTGAATACAAATAGGAGGAACGCGCAAAAGAGGAGAACAAATCTCAGAAGTTGGATCTGAGCACGAGGACTGACCATCGTTGGATCCAGAAGAAGGAGCACGATCTTTAAGTACAAGATGAAGTGGGCTTATAAAGTCCTGAAAGCAGGAGGGTCATCCATCGTCAAGGAGTACACATGGTGAGGGATTAACAATTCGTTGACTAGAAAGTCAAAGGAATGAAGTGCTCTAACCTTCCAACTCACGATATGCGAAATCGCGATAAGATCTGGATCGCTGATCCAAGAGGGACATGTGGCGATAGATCAGAGCATGACAAAGGTTTTGTTTCAGAGTTTCAGATACCGGGAGTTGGAGGAGTCAAGGAAGCAACTCATGGCAGTAACTAGCGATATGTGAGATAACGAAAAGATCTGGACCTTCGAATCATCAAGATTGTGGATCGTTGATCTGACTCCATTTCGGAGTTTCGGATACCGAGAGTTTGAGGTGTCAAGGACACTCACGAAAAAAATGTTGAAACGGGAAATCGCGAAGCACCTTTTGGCACAGCCTGTAGTCACCATCGGTGGTCACATAAGGGGAAGGAGATACAGGAGCTAAGCTCCATTTCGGTGATTCCAACATGAAGAGTCGAGACTCTTCACCACAAAATTCCTGAATTTTCAAACTACGAAGCGCTTTGTGGATAAGCGCCAGGTCACCGCCAGTGGTCATGTGAGAGGGAGGAGCTAGTGGAGCTAAGCCCCTTTTCGGAGATCGCAACATGAAGAGTCAAGACTCTTCACCTCTGGAATGTTGAAATGTGAAATGAGAAAACACCTTTTTGTGTAGGTTATGGTCACTGTCGGCGATCATATGAGAAGGTGGAGCTAGCGGAGCTAATCTCTTTTTCGACGATCGCAACTTGGAGTGTCGAGACCCTTCAACACAGGATTGCCGAAATGAGAAATGTGAAAGGAATTATGATTAGGCCCATGGTCATAGCCAGTGGGCATATGGAGTAGGCCCGAGATCCATCATTGGTAATCCAATGGTGCAGGTTAATCAGAAATATGATCGAAGGGTCATCATTTATTTTAACGATTAATAAGTTTAGTTACAACTCAGTTAGAAAATCG
>JASDQU010588772.1:0-20786 GCA_032191745.1 Picea mariana
AAAGGGTTAAAGCATAAATTCCGGATACAACAAGTACCGAAAGATTAGTTAACATTGGTAAAACCAATTAATTAAGCTAAACCAACATCTCCTGTGATTTAATGCATGCACAGTTTATGACGCAGTCTTAATTTTTCCTTACGCCAACTGACATTTCGAACCGCCAAAATTTATGACATTAATTAGAAACAAGGCGATTCGACAAATAAAGATTGGGTTTTTATTGCTAAATTTATTTTTAAGCTTGATTTGACCGATCTGTTCTCAAAAAGTACTGAGTTTTTGAATATATAAAGTTGTTATTCGTTATAAAAAATTCATTTCTATATTACGTAGAGAACACTTTCTCAGCTAGCTAACTTCTGTATGTATACATATTTTTATCGCAGAAGAGCTAAAGTAGGATCTCCCGTCATGGCCCCACGAAAAACATCTAAAGCCAGCGTTCAGGTTTCAGGACAAGCTTCAGACAACGTCATTGATACTTCACCTCGAAGTGTCAACTCTGTCCCAAACTGGTCGTTCGTTTCTGATGTTCTGCAGGCCGAATTAGTGGATTATTCTGATGATTCCAGCGACAATGAAAAAGATGACATAACCACCAAATATAATATCGTCATTCAATCGGGAATGCATAAAGTAGCGGCCAGGCCACGACTGCTCCCCTACTATGATATGGTCCGATGGGCATTAGACCATGTGGACATACCAACCAGAACCATCATGAATGAGAAGAAGATCACCATCGGGACTTTCATACCTGAACATCTGCAAGCTATGTACAAGTTTCCCACAGCGTCCGACCTTACATATGATGTCGAATTCTTGGAAAAGTTCAAACAGAAGGAATGTGTGCAGTATGACAAGACTATGTCTAGCTTAATAAGAGATTGGGTTTCGCACCCTACGAAGTTCAGGGCAGACAGAATGGTATATATTCAATAGCTTCCTTCAATGGGTGCCTCTAATACATCAAGTCACCGAAGGTTGTTCCTTCGGTTGGGCGAAAATGTTGTCTGATAGCTTGACCAGTCGAGTTACAGAGTATCGGGCACAGAAAGAGAGAGGAAATATTTCTTCATTTTTTATGTCTGCATACATTATGGACATGGTGTGCTTTCTAACACCATTTCCCTTAATGAGATGGAGTTGGACTCCAGCAGAGGCCGAGCCCATCCACATCTATCATTCAAAATTATGGGAAAACAAAGCGACATATTTCGTATATGAAATCTTCAACTGGGTGATGGTACCACTGCATGTCACTATTTTTGGCCACCCAGGATCTCAGATAGTATAGTGATGAATTTGAGTAGTATAGTTGACTGGTATGTAGAAGTTGAATTCTCATATCTCAGAGTTTTCGGGGCTTCTGTTCCCCTGCATGCATTTCCATTATTCATCCCCGACAAGCTGGCTTGTCGTGAAGTTTCTAGACAAACAGTAATCGATGGCATAAGTAAGGAGCTTAAGGGATACTCAAAGAAGGTATGGCCACCTTTTCCTGTTCATTTAAATTCATATTCTTTGTTAGATTTCGGGCATGCTAAAGCTGAGGCAGCAGCCCTGGAAGACCTTAAATTGGTCCTTATTGAATTCAAGAAGCACGATCCGCAAAGGGTCGTGAGTAATCATTTGGCCAGTTGCGGACTCAAGAGATTTGAACACGAAAATTCACCCTCGGATGACATTTTCTGAGGCGCAAGATCTTATGCCGAGATTTTAGCTCGGATACAAACCTTGGCACCTAAAGAGAGGGTCGATGTTCTGAAATTCCAAGAACATCGATGCAGTTGTCTTCTTGCAGTATTACGGGGTGAGAATACGAGTACAGCGGAGGTGAAACAAAAAGATGTCGAAGGCTCCAAGGATGCGACTCCCAATCAAGAAAAACGCCAGGATGGGGAAGAGAAAACTAAGAGTCTGAAAGAAAAGATAAAGACTCCCGACCCTCCGAAGAAGCAGACTCCGGTTATTACTCTGGGACAATCAGCGAAGCAAATCGGAGATCCTATTTCATTCGTTACTCCCTTGCAGTCAACTCAGGGAAATATTGACACAGGGTGAATCTTAAATGAATAATTGAGGCCTATAAGGGTGGAAGAGCTCCCTCCAAATGAGTTATTCTTTGATAAGAAGAGAAAGGCAGTGGTAAAGAGAGAATTCTATCAGGAAGGGGAATCGACAGCCAAGAAATACAAAGTATTGAATGATGGGAAGGACAAGAAGAATGAACAGTTCGCGATGGAAATAGCTGGGACATTAGGGGCATATGCCACAACGAACCAATTTTCAGTCGGGGTTTTGAAAAACCAGCTGAAACGAAAAAATCACCTCATCAAAACCCTAGAAGTCAGACTAGCCACAGCAGCGGAGGATGCCAAAGACCAGGTGAGTGTAGGAATAGAGCAAGCAAAGTTGGCTAATAAAAGTGAGATAGAGCTACTCAAGAATAAGCTCGAACAAGCAGAGCTGGTGGTTCGGAATGGTCAGATACAAACGGGCCAGCAAAAAGATTTGATCGAACAGCTACAGGCTAGAGTGGAAATTGCCAAAAGTAAAGTGATAAATATCGGGATCCTCTAGTCCTAGGTGATGGAGATTCGGAGCCAAGTTTCTGCAGCCCAGCGAAATTTACTCGCCAAGGTAGAGGTGATTCGGGACAACTTCCTACTAGTTAATCAAGTTTTGGAAAATTTATCTGTTAGAGAAAGAGAAGCTGGAGGAGCACGAGTCGCTTTTCAAGAGGCTGTGATAGCTACAAACAACAGGGAATTGGGAAGTATTCCCAGGTTTCCCATTTCGGAGCAGACCAGAGGAAATATTCTATTAAAGGAATGGGAGCACAGCATCTCAGAAGGTAAGCTAGAATCCAAGAGGATAACAAAATCCTTGGAAGAGGCTTTTAGTTCTATAGATGGTAATCTGCTAGGCATTGTTAGCGAAGGTAATGCTGAGACATTGATTCAAATGAATATGGCGAAAATCTCACTTGATTTAAAGGAAAAAGAGGAAAGAGATACGGCAAAGATCTCACAAGTGATTATGGCAGACACAGTCCAAATAGATAAATGTATGATTAAACCTAGTGTGAAATTGTGTGCCATAGACATCATAGACAAACAGATGGAAGAAAGGTTACCACAATTAGCCCGAGATTGTTACTCTTTTGAAGCCAATTGTCAAGCAGAACCGTCAAGGTTGATATCTCGGCTGGTTGAAATATGTGTCACCTGTACCGAGCATGCGCGAGGACAAGCTTCTGGCACCAAATAAAGACAGAGAAGAAGAAATGGAGCGATTTCTCTCCTCGCTATCATAATTGAAAATTTTGCAACGATTGAGATTCCATCTTATTTTAAAACTGTATAAATATACCATAGAAAGAAAGAAAAAAGGTTGGACCTTTTTGTGTCGATTGTAATAGAGGTTTTACATTTTGAGAGTTAATATAAAGCAAATCCAAAGATTCTCAATTCCGTCACGACTGTGTTATGAGTTTGTTTTCTTGTATCTCATATTTCGTTTCATTTCATATTCGTATCTGATGAATGCTTCGCTATAATTTAGTGCAACCTCTATAATAGTGAATGAATTTTGGTTTTCTATATTGTTTACTGTTTTTCCTCTATACCAACTATTAGCAGGTATAAGACTAGTCAACACTTTCAGAATTCTATATATATTTTATGCTTCATCGTGTTATTTCTTTACATTTTTCTTCTTCTGTTTATACGTGAGATTCTCCCTTGAACGGAGCCTTACTCAATAGACAACTAAATGTTTTCTCCCACCTCATACATTTTATTAAAATATAACCCAGTTATGGGAAAAAGCCTTTGATTTGCATTCCTTTTTCATTCCTTAAACTGTAAACTCTCTTTTATACGACCGAATTGAGACAGCACTCAAACTCCCCTTGAGGTTTTCTTATTTTATTGTTCCTCCATGACTGTCCCTGTACCAACACAGCCCAATATCGAACCCGGATTATCAAATCAAACACACATTGCCTTAAACCTTTTCAGTACTATTCTTAAAACATCCACTACCCGAGTCGAACTCGAACGTTCATGGGCAGTGATTGAACAGGATATAAACATCCAGGAACAGTTGGAAGCTAGACAACACCAACACAGAAATCATCCCTAGTTTCCCTTGCCAAAGGTTGACGTTTCTCTTTTCTCTACCCTTTACCCACTTTCGGATGCCTAGACATTGTACTTCTAAGCCTTAAGTACAGACTCTGGAACAACATTACCATTAGGAGMTGAAGTTGTCTGAGTGGGTTTGGGACCCTTATGTTGCTTTTTTTTGTGGTGAGGATGTTTCTTCTTGGGATTCTTGGGTTTATCTTTCTGTTGAGTGACTAAGGCTTTGTTRGAGGTACCTGYAGTGTTGATCACTCCAAGTTGTACAATCTTATCTTACTCTATAATCAAATCATCACAAAAGGACTCAAGAGTGGGTTTTTTATAAGATTTCCCTATAGCCTCTCTCATGGCATAAAAGGTAGATACAAACACAGAATATGCACTACCTAGCTTAGAAAGAATAATATAGATGCAACGCTCTTCCTCCATCTTTATCTCACATTCTTGACATAAAATTATGAGTGTTTTAAACTTAGATAGATAGTCTTCAATGCAAGAAAAATCATTTGTACTTAAATTCAGTATTTTATTTTATAACTGATGTGTTCGAATAATATTGTGTTTACCAAACACAAATTCAAGTTTTTCCCAATCTTCATCAAGGTCATCAATTTCTTGAAGGTAGAACCTTAAATCAAGAGAGATGGACATTCTGATTAATCCATGTGCTTCGTCACTCCTATTAGCCCATTTGACTTTCTTATCACCATAAGTGGGTACTTTTTCCTTTCCCAAGGTAATCTGATACAAGCCTTTACTTCTTAATAAATCCTCCATATGGGATTTCCATTGGAAGTAGTTGGTGTTGGTAAGAAAAAGATTATTGGAAAAATTCATATTAAATATACAAATAATATGGATTTAAAAACTGAAACTAATGATCTTTATGGAAATATCACAAAAATTTAGGCGGTTTAAAAAAACGGCACTGAAAATGGACTTCAGATGTGAAAGTTATGCCCTTTTAAAAAAAGGCATAAACGGTAATCAAAGGACCACGTGGTGGTGTAAGTTGTTTTATGAAGTGACCCACTTTTATAAAAAGAAGTGGGGATCACTTTTACAATGAAGTCACTTTATAAAAGAAAGTTGCATGCAAAATAAATAACTCTAAAATAAGATATTAAAGCTACTTATAGTGATTTACTTTTATACTTGAAGTGAAATAAACTTTACAATGGAGCATGATCTTTTTCAAAAAAAGTAACAAAAAGAGAGACTTGAACTCAAGACCTCTTACTTAATAAGGCAACTTTTAACCAAGTGGGCTAGCAAAACATATTGTATTGTTTAGTAGGAGTACTGGGTTTGTTTTTGTTGTTTTTGTTGTTGAAGACGGCCTTGGAGAGTGTGCTCATAAAAAACATTTTTCACACAAGAAAAAAAATTTGCTTCTTGATGACAACAAGGGTTGGATCTCGGTTAGCTTACCCGGAAAATGCACATTTTCCTATCTGTTTCTAATTTGTTGAGATCACACAAGGCGTGGAGAAAATAGCATACACAGATCTAAAAGAGTAGCAAGTTTGAAACAAATAATATAAAACCGAAATAATACTCTGCAAAAATTTTAAAAGGGTGTATTCAGGGTTTAAACCTCCAGATCTAGTTGAAATGTTCGTATATTGAGAAAACGAAAACCTTTTCGAGTGAAATGAAAAATGTTCCTGACTAATATGAGTTCTTTGGATGCAATTGAATAGTCTTATCAGCCCATAAATGTACATAAATAGAAGAAAATGGAGATGAGACAACTCGGCTTCACGATCTCGATCTACAACAGGAGCGGTCTTCAAACAGGATTTGATACCATGTTCGACAACACATGTATTCCAATAGAGGATGAACATCTTCAGTAACCACTCACACAACCAGATCAAAGATCAACACACTGATGTTTTAACATGGTGAAACCCCTACGGGGAAACATCCATGGCCCCAGCCAACGCGACCACTTGAAGTAGTTTATTAATGCAAAAGAAAAGATTACAGAGAGATTTTACAATAGAGTTTCTCACAATCAATCATCGAAAAATGACCCTCCATACTCTTTAAATAGAGATCATGGACCAATCAGGTGTTAAGAAACAAATCAATGGTCGTTAAGATTGAGGAGAATATGAACCATTGGATCACTCTATGTCGAGAACATATCATAACCGTCAGATTTCCTAACTACAAATGCATACTAAGAATACTAAAGAAACACACTTTTACCTAATGACACATTAGACCAAGTAGATCTTAACTAACTCATAAATGTCTAAATATCCTAACATCTCCTTTACGTTTAGCTTCTTTGACCAATGTAGCCACATCAAACCATGATAACCTTCCATTATTAGATTGTATACAGCGTTCAATCCATACCTTCATCCAATCAATATTTTTTGCAATGATAAATGTATTGCATCCCACTCTCAACCATTTGTATTGAAATAAAACAATATTTCACATATAATCAGTTATCACGGTATACCTACATAATAATGGATTATGCAAGAAGACTAAAAATTAAATAAGTACGAAATACATAAAAACAAAAATTCAAATGTATTATAAATTTCCACCATCTACTTACATGTCACTTTCCTCATTCTACATTTCCCCAATAGGTGCTCCCTTTCAAATTCGTTGATGGAGTTGACATCCCAAATGCAATCCACATTAATACTTGCAGATATTTTAGTAATATATTGAGTAATATAAACCATGGTTTGATATACCATATATCCCTCTACCATAGAACCCTCAGGACATGCTCTTTGTCTAACCAAAGCCTTCAATGATTTCAAGTATCTCTCAACCATCCACATTGACCTTGTGTGTATAGGTCCACACTTTTCAAACTCCTCAACTTGGTGTATGAGGTAGTGTTCTTGTGCATTGAAAAATATCGGAGGTAGATACTTTTGCATTTCTCACATTAGACGAGGAATTTGTAACCTCCAATATTTTATGTCTTCTTTATAGATTTCTTTAGATCAAAACCATCTACAAATGATGCAATAAAATCACATGTTTCAACAAAAAATTATATAGTACTACATTACAAGTAAAACACATGCAATGAAATAAAAGTTGTACAACAAATTGAAAAAATTACACTTAGCATATAAATTGTCACTTACCTCATGTATTTTTCGAGATCATATATAAATTGTTTGACATTGTTGTCAAAGTTTTCTGGGAGAGATAGAGGTAGAACATACTGTAACATAAAAAATGAATCATTATTTAGTCAAAAATTAGTAGATTAAAAAAAACACAAACAAGATGTTTCACCAATATAGAAATATATACACCAAAATAATTACCTTAATCAAGGTATGCCATTCATGAGTTTTTACCCCAACTAATTCACCTTTCTTTGTAAGGATATTCTTTATGTTTGAAGAGTGTGAGAAATTTAATTTTTTCAATAACCTCGTTTACATCCTTGCTTTGTTTATGTGTCAATAACCATGGAAAGACTCTTTGTTTCTCTATCAATAACCATGGAAAAATGCTTTGTTTCTCTGTCAATAACCATGGAAAGACGCTTATATTTTGGTCGTCTGCATCACTATTTAAATGAATGACACTTTGCATTGCATGATTGGCCTCCTTAATGTCATTAAAAATCTTGACATTTTTTCTTTGTCACTCCTTCCATCTAAGATTCGCCATAATGTTTCTATTACATTCTTCTTGATGTGCATTGTATCAAACAAATGAACAATTTCTAGGTGCTCATAGTAGGGGAGCCTACTAAATTGTACAGGATAACTTTTAATTCATCGTGGAAGAGCCCCATTATTAATGTGTTCATGACGACCTTAAAGGTGAAGCCTATAAATTAAAGATATTGAAACAATACTTGTCAATTAGTACAATAAACAAAATGAAATAAATATATATATATATATATATAACAAACATTTCATGTATGATACATGATAGACAATTTGATCCATTAATATACCTTGACGATTCTATTATATTGCAACGACCATAAACGAGGTGTCATTCTCTGTGGTTTTAATCCATTCTCTTCTTTACCATTGAAAAGATGTTTCTCGGTACTTCGATACCTGTGGTTCTTAGAGAGGAAGTGTCTATACTCATCAAACACCTCCTTTCCTAAACTTCTTGAACGACGAGATTTCATCTTAGGACCACAAACTGGACATGGAAATTTACCCTTTGTTTGAAGACCTGCAAGAGATGGATTAAATTTTATATCATGAATTATTTGAAGTATGATTAATGAAGGGATTATATAAAAAGCATGCATGATATGAACTTCATAAAATTAAATGCTATTAAAGTGCAGTGTAACGTTATAACATACCAAAGAAATGTGTTAGCCCTGGGGCATCATGAATTTTCCATATAAGCATTTCATGGAATTTAAATTCCCTTTGTGCACCTACTAGTCTAGAGATATCATACATAGTGATGCCCTTCCATAACTCTAGTAACTCATCAATAAGAGGCTCGATATATACATTCATGTCTTTGACTTGGTACTTACCTAATTGATTTAACATACAATGCATAATTACTACATATATGAGTAAATAAAAAAATATCAAACATAAGTATAAGATCACATAATTGAACATATATGAGTAAACAATAAAGTATAAGACAAAATTATGAAACAAACAAGACAAATTAGATGTTACCCCATTAAAAATAATTATTCTAAACAAATACCTGGAAAAATCATTGCCAACATTATGTGCTCCCTCTTTATTGACATCCATGGAGGAATATTATTGTTGATAACAAAAACAGGCCACACCGAGTAAGTAGATATCAGCTCTCCAAATGGATTGACATTGTCAGGAGCCAATGAAAGCCTAAGATTACGAGGTTCATCTTTAAAATTTGGCCATATTTCCTCTATCTTCTTAAATGCAGATCCATTGGCAGACATTCTAAGAACACCATATTTAATTATGTTCTTTCCAGGATAATCCATAAACTATGATATTCTTTTGCATCTGAACAATCGCCGCAAACATAGAATTATCATAATATAATGAAGAACCTTGTGAGGCACCTTTTTTGTTACTTGATCGGTTTGATATCTACTAATTTGACATTTTGGGCATTCTTCTTTCGACGCATGTTCTCCATAATATAGAATATGATCATCGAGACATGCATGAATAGATTGATACTCCATTCCAATATCTTTCATAATGGCATGTAAATATTGATATGTGCGGCATAAAACATTTGACGGTGGTAACAAAAATTCACCTAACAATATACAACATAAAAAATCAATACTAGTTAATGTAAAGAATATTAATCGTACATATTCCATCCAAATTTTACACCTGATCGACTAACAATAAAAATAGAGGAAAAAAGAAAACCTTTATCATCATGTACTAAGTGTGAAAAAATATATTACATACCTTAGCAGTTGTGTCACACAAGTGTTTGACAAACCATTCATAACCTTTAAGTTCACCAGCAACAATATAGCAGAGAAAAGGCTTGTTTTGGAGCCTTCATAAAGAGGTTGATTTGCCTTCTTAAGTACAGGTATATCAAAAACATCATCAAGCTGGTAGTCATCATCATCCATTCCAACATTATTAAATGTCTCCTAGATCAATATATTTGTCGCATCGTCTTCAAATGTGTTATTAGCATCAACATATTCTTCCATAGGATCATTAACTTGATCTTCAATATTCGCTCCATGTTCCTGAATAGGTGCTTGTACAAACATGCCTTCCTCCACGAGCAGTTCCCTATCACGTCATTCCTTTATAATTACAAAAAATAAAGCAATATTAGTGTATATAACCAATATTATAACGATACAAACGTTTACAAATATAATATAGGAAAACAAAGACCACAAAGACAAAGACATTCAACTAGTGTGACATCTCCACTTTCCATTAGTGATTTATGTTTAAAAACCCCTAACCTAGCCTAACCCCTTAAAAGGGAAAATATGTCCTCTAGTTTTCTAGTCTTTAGTTCTTTTCTTGCAATATTATCCAAGACATCTATACATTTAGGATAAATATTCTCTCTATAAGAGGTAATATTGATAATGCCTCATTTTCTTAAGTAATTATATCAATGATTTCATCTAAAATTTGGGCAAGTAAGCATCCAAGTGGGTATATATATCTCAACATTATTAGGTTGGTTATCACTCTATTAGTTGGATTTGTGCATTATATTACATTGATGGTGGGGCATTTCCTTGGAGGTTTACATTGTGAATTTATAGGTTTGGGATTTTGGCAACCATTTCTAACAACTGCAATGAGATATTTAAAACAAAAAAATGTAAATGAATATAAACCAAAATTCGGCAATAAACATTAATTGTGAAGAATAATAAATGGGCTTTATACCACCTACCTCGCAAAGCTTACCACCCACAAATAATTTCATAGTTCAATGCCAATTATTTAGATAATTTGAAATCCATGAGCTTGTAGAGGTGTAATATCCAACAAAATGGTTGCATTTTGGGCTTAGCAATGAGGGGGAAAGCATGCAGGATATGAAGAATGAAGTACACTAGTGGGAAAAAAAAATTTATTTTATAGCAAGGAATTCTTGTTCATTCCTTTTGCATAGAATTTTTTAATAAAATAAAAATTGCACACGCATTTTAGTGAAGAAAAATATTAGGTTTCCTTGTTTGGCTCATGTAAAAGATGTAATGGTTGTTCACACTTGAAACATTGTTGTTCTCATTAATTTTTTCGTTTGATTGTTGAAATTTTTGTGTGAGTCGTATTTGAGTCTCGAAACCCTCCCATACCATCAACACATGCATCTACTATAACCATATCAAATTTCAATGCATACAAGCACAAACTGAAAATATTTCAATGTTGGCCCCATTCATAGGTCACTATGCTCAGGGTCAAATTAAAGAATAATTTCCACTAATTACAACCTTGTAATGGTGTCATTATCATGAGTACACAGAGGCCAAAGATTTCATTTATAGGGTCTATGTGGTGGTTTTAGACCMTGTGCATGGTTTGGGAGTCCTAAAAGCATATTTTATGYCTTAAGACATTTATAGTTCCTCCTCATACCATGTCCATGAATTGGASAAGCATACCCCTTACACCYTRTACCCMTAAAMYTTAAAYCCCTTAAYCACTAAACCATACCCTAAACCCTAATTAAAATMTACATCTTATGTATACTTCTTCTCTTCTTAACTTACTCTCTATTTGTTCATGTTTACATAGAATATATCCATAAAGAAAAAATAATACATTATTTTTCTTCTACATTTAACATATAAACGTTCACAAAAAAATTTGCAATATAAAGACATATAATGAATAACTTACCAAGGGACGATATTCATTCCCTCCTTCAAGGTGTCCATACTCACTACAATATTTTTAGTTGTTTTTATTAAAAGTCTCATTCTATTATAGCCCCTACATTTTTACAAGGGAAATAACATTTTCAATCACTCAAAGCCTCAACCAATGCATATCTCAAGTCTCGACCTTGTCATCCTGGAGGAATGTTATGTGAAATTTTTCCTTACCAAACTTTCAATGATGATCATTATATTAAAAAAAATCAACCTATGTAGTTTAACTGTTTCTAATGTGATTAACAAAATAAAATAAAATAAATTGTATTCTGACCTAAAAATATCTCTTATAACCTATGCAAATTGTCGCTAGTATAGGAACAACGTCGAACATCTTTAATATTTCAAACTTTTTAAATTATATATCATTTTTTCGTCGGACTTCCGATGACTATGGACAAGAGAGACGTTGCTTAACAGACAAAAATATTGACTTTGTCAATATTTGGTAAGAAGAATCATTGACCCTTTACACCGTCGGATATCTAACAGTTAGCACTATAATCATCGGATAACTAATGATAAAACCCATGATGTCGAATAGTCGATGAATTTTGGGATTTTAAAAAAAAATACAAAAAAAAACAATTAAAATACAACGCTACGGTCGATTTTATCCACACTGTCGAAGTACGGCATCGGTTTTTCCACACATATGTAGTAGTGAAGTAATTCAGTTATAAAAGGTTCTAGAAGGTTCTAGAACTCAACAACTATAATATACAAAAAGGGGCATTGCTCCATTAATAAAATGTCAATAGGATCTTGGCATCTTGGTTTCATGGACAATCCTTATCCTTATGCCTATCTGCATACTCAAGATTATGAAACTCTAGGCCTTAAGCAGATCTATCCTTACTAATCCATGTTTTTTACCATACGTAAAATGGGGCCACAACAAAAACAATGTGACAAGCAGTGGATTATGGAATTTATTTTGTTTATGATGTATAAGAACCATGCACTAGTATCAAAGGATTACGAGCACATTTTGCATGACCTATAAACTAATGTGTCGCAAAATTGTATCTATGGTCAACTTCATACTACTTTAATTCATATAGATAATTAAGATATTTCTCATGTTTTCATATTCTATATATTTAATTATGTTAATAAATACTTATAAGTGATGTTTTCGATACAAACCCTTTTATTTACACAAACAAACATTATAACACCAAATCTCAAACCTCACATCATAACGGAAAATCTACACTCTTATCCTAATTTAAAACCTATAAAAGAAAACTCTCCTTAAAAAATATTTCAGATCCTTTAATTTTTTTCCCTCTTCCAAATTAAATGATAAGATTTTATGCAGACCCCACTTGGACCTGCACTTATCATCATTCTCTACAAATACTTTGTAGATTTATCTCCAAGCTTCTCTTGTAGCTTTCCCTCCTTGACCAATCATAAGCTAGTTATGCTCCAACTCCTATACACATGGCCTTATCATTTGAGTGATCCTCATTTCAATAATTTCTTATCCAAACAATCTAAGTCTCACCAACTAACCTCAAATTTACTCATTTACCTGGTGAACTTCTCCACCAAACATTTCTCCACTCTGAATCGCCTACTACACTTTGACTCCTCAAAACATTATTACCATAATGCCAAAATCCTTTTATCTCGACACATCTTCCAAAAGACGATTTACTTTCAGTACTGGATCACACTTTAGCCACAGTTTATTTGCTCAACATTCCAAATAACGATTCCTTGTTCCTCAATATTGAAGTTGACAAGATTCACTTCTTGATATCATTCTCTCAATCGAGAATCTCTTAATCAATTCAACAGGTCTATAGCTTGTCCAATCTATATCACTAGCCATATTATCAAATGAGAACTCTCTCACATGTCTTCCACCCATTGATCCTTTAGATCGATACTCCAATTTTCAAATTCAATTTGCGTTCAACCTTCCCACGGGGACTTAGTATTCCCATTATTATTAACTAGCAATGAACACAAACATCGTTAAAACATTCATTCATGCAGTCATGCAGTCATGCAGATTCATATATAACTCTTCTTCTCTTTTATCAAGCATAGACAACTTCATTTAAACAATTCATCCCATCTCATGCATTAGATAACACAAAATGCATAAGATCTCAACACACATGAAATGACAATCTGCCTTTAATTAATAAAATGAAAACTTTTGTACGTACAACTAACTACCCTCTACTAGCCTCATTTACATTGCTTGGCCAGCTGAAGTGAACCCTTCTTTCCTTTCCTCTTACACATTTAAGCATGGCATAAGATATTTCCAGCATAACAACTAATTCCTACAAACTTGTAACTAATTCTAAATATGGAACTTTCGATCCTATCTCAATCAATGACTCATTAAAATAGATTGCTATATTCTTGCAACCAAATCTAAAAATAGAATACTAACTTGTCTTAAGGATGACTCATGACCTATCCATTTAAAGCTCCATCGAAATGTTTCCACAAAGTGTGGACTTAGTTACATGATTCATTACTAACCTAATGACTCATTATTCTAGTTGACACCTCACTAACCATCTAGAACCCTCTAAATCTATGCTTTCTTAACTATGAGGAAATTCAAATATCTTTACAAAGAATTTACATTCAACCCCTCTTTGGTCCAACACCAAGACCTCATGGTCAGACCAAATTTTAGAATCTTTGGATGAGATTAGATGCTCCTACATTAAGATTGTTCACAAACACTGATATATCTTACTTTATAAGGCATATTTGTCTCCTAACTATCCAACCCATCATGTACTTATCATTTCCTCATGGCATGTCATCAATAATTTGTAACATTAGATATGGGTATGTACTTATTATTTCCTCATGACATGTCATCAATAATCTGTAGCTTGAGATATGGTGTTATAGTCCAAAATGCCACTACTATGCATTTTTTACATTGGCCTACTCATTTAGACATTTTCCAACCACTTTTGTTGAGGTTCCTATTAAAAACATCTTTTTGTATGGTGTACAATACACATGCAGAACGTGTACATGCATGACCTGAATACGTAACATCCTACGTGTACTCTCAAAAAGTTGAAAAAAATAAAATTTTGGTGCTTTCTGGAGGAGTTTATGGGCTATTTTGGGTTACACAACCATTTTACCTCTTGTAACCCTTCTGACAACCGAATAACTAACATTTTTCCATATAAAAGGGCCCTAGGGGGGTCATTTGAAGATATGAAAGAAGAAGCAAATGAACTCTGTCAAAATTTCTCCCTTTCTCATCCCAAGCCTTTGCATCTTGTTCTGAGTTTTCATCCTCAGCATTCCCAATCATTTATCCTTCTTATGCAATCCATCCATTTCCTTCTATTAGCATGTTGGTTGTAAGGATCCGACTTTGGGAATGGTGAACTTGGAGTCTAATTAAAGGAACCCAGGTGAGGTTCGTGGAGTGGCATCGGGAAGATTAAGGTTGTATCTTATCATCTTTTTTTCAATAAAAGAGAATTTTCTTGTCCCAAATCTATGTGTCTTCATGTTTATGTTTCTAAATTGCTTTCATGAATATTTAGGCCTTTAAATTATCTTGGTGATTATGCATATGTTGTTGTACATTGTTCTCTAAAGTTGTTCAGGCCAGCATTGGGAGGAGGCCTACAATCCAGAAGTGAGCAACGAGAGGAAAGGATCTACTACAAATGAAAGGACTTAAGGTGCATACATTGATTTACTCTACATTTCCTTAATTGTCATTAGGTCTTGTTAGATTTGGGTGGAATAGGAGTAATTATGTCTTTTAAGGTGTCATTGCTCTACCTAGTCACTAGACCCTGATTAGGGGGATTTCTCCCCAAAGCATATGGGTATTTTCTACATTTAGAGATTTTGAGGTTCAAAAGACATTTCCCCAAATGGATCGAAATTTAAATTATTTAAATCAAATTATTAGACATTTAAAGTTCCAAAGTTTTTTCCCCAAATTGGATAGAGATTTAAATGATATTACAAATTACTTAGTCACGATATCAATATTCCTTGAAAATTCAATCTAAAATGATAACGTAAGGTATTCCCATTCATAACCACTTTCTCTTTACATATATCTACTTTTATTAATAAAATATATATCTAATGATATGAAGCTTTTCTTTGGATTTTAAATGAGCTAAAATTTCCATCTTCGATTTATTTTTATTTTTTTTTGACAAAAGTTGGGAGATATTATATTAATCAAAAATGGGCAATCGAAGCACTCAAGAAGGTACAAAAAGAGACACATATTTTGGCTGCAAAGTCATCATCCATAACAGTCCTGCTACTAGCCTATCTTTTCATATATCTACCTAGTCTTTGCAAAATTTGATTACATTCCAAAACTTTGTAGTATAACTACGATAAAAGATGCCTTGAATACATATATTCCTGTGACACATTAAATACCTGGCTGAATTGTTTGGTTTTGTTCTTCATCTTCCATTTCTTGCTCCTCCACTAGTTGGTTCAAGTCAAAATGTGAATGGTTTGTCATTGGGGAGGAACCGTTGCGGGATGCAGAGTCCTCAAGCGTTGGTTGAGACTACACCCTTTGTTGTTGCATTTGTTCCACTTGAGCTATGATGGCATCCAATTTCTCATACTATTGGCACATGGAATCTCGATGTTGAATGAGGATGTCCAAAATTTGAGAAACCCAAGCTAACAAAGAGTGGTAGTCTAGTTAAACTTGTTGCACTTCATTCTCTAGAGATTCTAATAAGGAGGTCAGGTCCTGAATTTGAGAATGTTAGTGAGACATGATGATTGGAACGACACCCAAAATCCACTAACAATATTCTAATATTTCTACTTGATATGTAATGTCCCTGGACATCAACCTCTGTCGGGTAACTCTACCTAGTCAATTGTATCTTTGTTGGATCCCCAACCATAGACCAACAGGTCGGGTCATGACACAAAAAGAAAATTTCATGCTTTGATACCTTTATGTGACAGCCCCAACCATAATCTATTGGGTTATGCCACATAGAGATAATTATGTAAATAACAGTAAAATCATACATGCAGTATTCACGGGAAAAACCCATAAATATAACAGCATATACAGGAAATACTCATCCATATAGCATGTACAAATACACAGCATGTAAATGAATAGAGAAATGGGTACTTATATTTTACTTTAAGTACACCAACTACGTCCAGACCTTCCATGAACCTCCCAGCCATAGACCACACTGCTCATCACTCTTGGTAGTGGGTCACCCCCGAGCTGGAACTAAACTCCATCAGGCAAGGGATTCCTAGGCTAGGCAGGGACAATAGAAAGTTGCACAACACAACATGAAGGATTTCCCCCAATGATCCACTTACACCCACATCTCATAGACTCTCATTCCCCACATGCCTGTCCCACCCTAGGATTGTACACCTTCACTATCACACAGTCCATCGGTTGCTACACCTCCCTTTCCTTGGGCTTCAGCAATAGGCCGGATAAGGAATTCTCAAAGCCATCTAGTTGTTACTAGACTCCCTCCAGGAGAAATCACTTCCTCGGCACACTCTCTTGCATGGAGAGATTTTCTCATAGGAGAAATCTCTTCTTCAACACACTCTCTCACCTAGAGAGATTTTCTCATAGGAGAACTCGCATAGAAGAACTTTCTTCCTCAGCACACTCTCTCACCTAGAGATAGTTATTCACAGGCCTGACAACCTGCTTCTTCTATCCACAGTCTTGGAAACCTGCCTCTTTACTCCTACTTCTCAACACATGGGCATGGTGATGACAGCAACAGAAATTGGACGTCGGTAAAATAGTGAAACACAGGCAACCCACAGGGTATGGGTTCAGTAAGATATCATTTCGGACTTGTTTCAGAGGTTTGGGATGGTTACAATTCAACAATGGCGGACTGGATGACTATTTGCTTGCTCAGTGCATGGGTGAATGGGGCAACCCATGGATAGAATCATATKCATGGCCAKAATGGAGAGAGAGAACTCGTGAGGAAAGATGGCCAGAATCCCCCTGTGCCCCCTCACAATGTTGGAATTTCCCACATAAATTTGCATGCACCCAGTTTGACACATGGCTCTCTTGGGAGCTTGTCCCCCTTCACTTGGAGTTCATTCCTCTCCCTCGGGAAACTTAGAATAAATTAATATCCTCTTTACAACCCTTTATAATAATAATTATACATTATTCTCTTGGTTTTAAGCTCTTAAGCTTAGCCCGCCTTCCCTTACCCAACCTAGTGCAACTTAGTCCCCCATACTCTTTATGTTGGACAAGTTGAGCAATTGAGAGGAGGGGGGGGGGGTGAATCAATTGTATACACAATTTTCACTTTTATCTTTTTAACATAGATTACTTCTTTAATGCAGCTTAAAACCTAATAAATATTTTGTCTTAGTGAAAATGAATTAGTAACCATCAATCAAATGAAATGAACAGAGACGCAAAATATTTATGAGGAAACCCATAAAGGGAAAAGCCTCTTCTTCTTCTTGTGGATGTAAAGAAAGCAAGGTACTTCAGTTACATCAAATTTTGTCTGAGTAACTACTCAGATGAGGCTACTACCTCTTTATCTTCAGCACCTACTGAAAGACAGCTTCTATTGCCTGAATGAAAGCTTTAACTTGCAATGAGACGGTTAGTCTCCCTAGATCCTCCCTTCCTTCCTTTAGTATTGACTTCAACCTGTTTCAAACACTCTTCTTAAACTGTCAATATCCTTTTGTTAATTTCTTTCTGTGAAAACAAACCTGTAACCATCAATTCCATCTTTGCCAAACTTGTTATTGTTTTCAACCAACATGCATCTTACTCAAATGCAACTATGTTCACACTTTGTCAATGCCAAAAGTTGATCAGCTCAATTTGTTCATGTTTACTCTATTATAAACCTAGAAATCAAATCTGTAGATAACTTCATTGCAATAAATAATGACCTCAATATATATTTGAGTTACAAAGACAGACTTTAACTATTTAATGCATATGCCTTAGATATAATTGCTCAGTCAATCAATCATTTCATAGATCTATTCTAGATCTATAACACATTTACCCCTGTGTTTTCTTTCCAGCAAATGATCAATAGACTTCCAGGAAAAACGTGAATGAACCTCTATGTTTTTCTTCCAGCGAATGATCAATAGACTTCCAAAGAAAAACGTGAATGAACCTCTGTGGTTTTCTTCCCGCAAATGATCAATAGACTTCCAGGGAAAAACGTGAATGAAACTCTGCATTTTTATTCCAGCAAATGATCAATAGACTTCCAAGGAAAAATGTGAATGAACCTCTGCGTTTTTCTTCAAATTAAAACCCCATCACCGAGTTAAATCTCACATGTTAAGGAAGTTTTCCAGATAAGTAGGACAAAAGTTAATGTTGACAGCTACAACAACTAATGTACACATGTTAAGGAAGTTTGCCAGATAAGCAAGACAAAAGTTAATGCTGGCAGCTAAAGAAATTAATGTAAACACTTCTTGACAAAATTTATGATCTTGGTAAGAGAAAGAGAAACACAGAGAGAACGGAGTGTGTTCAAGAACTCAGTGATAGGTTTTTAACTGGAAGAAAAAAGCAGAGGTTCATTCACGTTTTTCCCTAGAAGTCTATTGATCATTTATTGGAAGAAAAACGCAGAGGTTCATTCACGTTTTTCCCTGGAAGTCTATTGATCATTTGATGGAAGAAAAATGCAGAGGTTCATTCATGTTTTTATCTGGAAGTCTATTGATCATTTCCTGAAAGAAAAATGCAGAGGTTCATTCACGTTTTTCCTGGAACTCTATTCATCATTTGCTGGAAGGAAAACATATGGGTAAATGTGTTATAGATCTAGAATAGAGGTATGAAATGCTTGATTGACTGAGAAATTATATATAAGGTATATGCATTAAATAGTTAAAGGTTGTCTTTGTAACTCAAATATACATTGAGTTCATTATTTATTGCAATGAAGTTATCTATAGATTTGATTTCCAGGTTTATAACAGAGTAAACAAAAATATTATGGCTGAAAATGTTTTGCTAGTTGAGGATATGGAGCACAATTTATTGAGTGTAAGTCAAACTTGTGATAAAGGGAATTATATGATTTTTTATTCTAAAAATTTTCAAATCAGAGATGTCAAAACAAATAGGTTAGTTGGAATAGCTACAAGAACACTGAACAACATTTACATACTAGATGAGAAAAAGGAAAATTGGTATCTTGGGAATGAAGATGAAAGTTGGTTGTGGAACAAAAGGCTTGGGCATATTAACTTTGAAAACCTTATTCAGTTAAACAAAAGGGAAGCTATGAGAGATTTACCTGTCATGAAGAATCTTACCAGTTCTATTTGCAAACGGTGTCAACATGGTAAACAAACTAGAGTTGGGTTTAATACCAAAGAACTCTCTACAACAAAACCTTTGGAAATAGTACATGTTGATGTTTGTGGACCTATGAGGACAACAGGATTAAATGGTGAAAGATATTTTATGTTATTTTTGGATGACTTTTCTCGGATGACTTGGATGTTTCTATTGAAAAAGAAGTCTGAAACATTCAATTGTTTTCAAATTTTCAAAGAATTGACTGAAAATGAAATTGACATGAAAATTAAATTCTTAAGATCAGACAATGGGGGAGAGTTTGTTTCTAAAGAATTCAATAAGTATTGTGATGATAATGGTATCAAAAGACATTTTTCTGTTACTGAAACACCTCAAAAAAATGGTGTTGTTGAAAGGAAAAATATGACTGTTATGGAGATGGAAAGAACAATGATAAATGAATCTACACTGAGTAACATACTTTGGCCTCAAGTTGTCCATATTGTTGTTCATATTTTGAATAGAATATTGTTGAGAAATAACTATGACAAAACACCTTATCAGTTATGGAAAGGTAGGCCAGCAAGTGTAAAACACTTTAGAATCTTTGGTAGTAAGTGTTACATAAAGAAAGTTGATAAAAATATGGGAAAGTTGGATTCTAGAAATGACAAAGGTACTTTAGTTGGATATTCATGCTCAAGAAAATCTTATAAGTGCTACAATTTTAGATTGAAGAAATTTGTTGAAACCATAGATGTTAAATTTGATGAATCTTTATTTTTTAAATCCAAAATTGAACAGAAAGATCATCAGACATATGAAATATATGACAAACTGGAAATGGAAGAAGAATCAATTGATATAGAGGAAACTAAATTAGCTAACAATGAAAATATGATTCGTACTTTGGTGCAAGGGTCAACTCCATCTA
>JASDQU010588772.1:20806-46759 GCA_032191745.1 Picea mariana
TTTACCTGTCATGAAGAATCTTACCAGTTCTATTTGCAAACGGTGTCAACATGGTAAACAAACTAGAGTTGGGTTTAATACCAAAGAACTCTCTACAACAAAACCTTTGGAAATAGTACATGTTGATGTTTGTGGACCTATGAGGACAACAGGATTAAATGGTGAAAGATATTTTATGTTATTTTTGGATGACTTTTCTCGGATGACTTGGATGTTTCTATTGAAAAAGAAGTCTGAAACATTCAATTGTTTTCAAATTTTCAAAGAATTGACTGAAAATGAAATTGACATGAAAATTAAATTCTTAAGATCAGACAATGGGGGAGAGTTTGTTTCTAAAGAATTCAATAAGTATTGTGATGATAATGGTATCAAAAGACATTTTTCTGTTACTGAAACACCTCAAAAAAATGGTGTTGTTGAAAGGAAAAATATGACTGTTATGGAGATGGAAAGAACAATGATAAATGAATCTACACTGAGTAACATACTTTGGCCTCAAGTTGTCCATATTGTTGTTCATATTTTGAATAGAATATTGTTGAGAAATAACTATGACAAAACACCTTATCAGTTATGGAAAGGTAGGCCAGCAAGTGTAAAACACTTTAGAATCTTTGGTAGTAAGTGTTACATAAAGAAAGTTGATAAAAATATGGGAAAGTTGGATTCTAGAAATGACAAAGGTACTTTAGTTGGATATTCATGCTCAAGAAAATCTTATAAGTGCTACAATTTTAGATTGAAGAAATTTGTTGAAACCATAGATGTTAAATTTGATGAATCTTTATTTTTTAAATCCAAAATTGAACAGAAAGATCATCAGACATATGAAATATATGACAAACTGGAAATGGAAGAAGAATCAATTGATATAGAGGAAACTAAATTAGCTAACAATGAAAATATGATTCGTACTTTGGTGCAAGGGTCAACTCCATCTAGGACTCCAAACAAAAGGGTACAAAGAAATCATCCTGAAGAGCAAATCATTGGTGATATAAATGTAGGTGTTGAAACTAGAAGCCAAAGGCAAGAATCTAGTTCAAATAATGAACATGTATCATTACACTCTCTGTTTGAACCCAAGAATGTTGAAGAAGCAATCAATGATGAATATTGGATGAAAGCAATGAAAGAAGAGATTAGTCCAATAGAAAAGAATGAGACATGGGAATTGGTTCCTAGACCTTTAAATAAGAATGTTATTGGGGATAAATGGGTATTCAGAAATAAGTTGGATGAAGCAGGTAAGGTGACTAGAAATAAAGCTAGACTGGTTTGTAAAGGGTATGCACGAGTAGAAGGCATAGATTATGGAGAAACTTTTTCTCCTGTTGCAAGAATGGAATCCATTAGGATGATTTTGGCTTATGCTAGTTCCAAACACATTAAAGTTTATCAAATGGATGTAAAATATGCATTTGTAAATGGTGTGTGGATAGTGGATGTTAAAAACATATGACAGGTAGAAAACATAATTTTGTTACATTGGATGAAGGAAAAGAAGGTACAGTTACTTTTGGTAATGAACAATCAGCTAGGATAATTGGAAGAGGTATTGTGTGTCTGAACAACAATTGGTATCAGAGACGGTTACTTTAGAACTCAGTTTAATCACTGGAAGTTTGGTCTTTTATGATGGATAAGAAATCTGAATTTACAAAACATGGATTACCTCTATTTGATGGACATAACTATGTCTTTTGGAGTATCAGGATGAAATTGTTTTTGCAAGCTCAAGGAGTAGATGTTTGGCAAGTTGTGATGAATGAATATAGTGTTCCAACAACCATTCCAATAGATGTTGCAGGGAAGAAACTTTATGAAAGCAATTCCAAAGCTATGTATGCAATACTTGGAGGTTTAGCAGGGTCAGAATTTATTAAATTTATACACTGTGTGTCAACAAAAGAATTATGGGACAAGATGAAAAATGTTTATGAAGGAGATACTAAGGTGAAGAATGCTAAGTTGTAGTCATATAGGAGTCAATTTGAAAGTTTAAAAATGGAAGAATCTGAAGATATAGCAACTTATTTCCTTTGTATTGATGAAGTAGTTAATACCAAGAGAGGTCTAGGAGAAGAAGTTAAAAATGCTAACATTGTACAAAAGGTACTTAGATCTCTACCTGTAAGATTTGATCCAAAAATATCTGCTTTAGAAGAAAGAAATGATCTTGATACTTTATAAATGGATGAACTACATGGGATACTAATAGCATATGAGATGAGGACCACTGGTGAGAATTCTGCTAGGAAAGAAGCATCTTTCGAGGCAGTAAAGAAGGACAAGAAAAAGGTTGAAGCAAAAACCAAGAATTATGGGGATTCAGAAGAGGATATGGAAGAAGCTAATTTTGTCAAAAATCTGAAAAAGGGTACTGGAAAATACAAAGGTAAGCTTCCTCTTAAATGTTTTGGTTGTGGTAAAATAGGACATTTTTCTTCCAAGTGTCCTTTCAATAAGTGTTCTAATGGTGAAGAAGAAAGCAATAGAAATAGTAAAGAATACAAGAACAAGTATAAGAAGTCTTTTCAAAGAAACTCATATAAAAAGAAAAGTTTATTTATTAAAGATGTTAGTGACTCTTTAGAATCAGATGAAAGTGATGTTAGCTCAGATGTAAGACTTTTTATGGCTATAGAAAATCAGAATGATAAATTTAGTGAAGGAGAAGAAGGTGAAGTTGATTTGGAAGCTGATCTTGTAAGTTATTTGACTGAACTTAGAAAGGTAAGAAGAGAATGTAAACATTTCAAAGAAGAAATTAAGAATCTCAAAAATGAGATACAGAAATATAACAAGTTGATAGAAAGCACTGAAACTATGATAATTGATTTAAAGCTCAAAATAGAAAAAGCTAGAGTAACTAAGGAAGCACTAAACAATTTTCTTGTAGAAAAGGAAAAGGAAAATGATGGTTTGAAACTTGAAGTTGTTTCATTAAGAAAGAAGTTACAATAAAATAACATGGATGATAGCTCAAGGATTTTGAAACAAATTATTAGTAATCAGAGACCAATAAATGACAAAATTGGAATTGTTTATAAATTTGAGGCTACTAATGCAAGTACTAGTACAAGTTTTGAAAAAGTATGTACAGGACATACAAATGTGAAAAACACTAGCAAGCATATGGAATCAATAAAGAAAGAAGGAAATCAGACTTCAACAGTACATAGAAGAATCTATGACAGGTACCAGAACATGTTTGATGGCTATTGTTTCTTTTGTTACAAGTATGGACATAAAGCTGCTTTTTTCAATGCCTTTTCAAGAAACATAATTGCACATAACAGTCATGATAAATCTAGGTTTGATTATGGAAGAAGGCATGATAGAACCATTCAAAATAGTGTGAACAATTCCTATAACAAATTTGATTTTTTAAGGTTTGAGGGTGAATGTCATAGGTGTAATAATTTTGGACATGTCTCAAGAAACTATCCAATGAACTTTCATAAATTTGTTGAACCTAATTACGCTAATCTGAAAGCTAGATGGTGGAAAAAGAAAAGTGACCATTCAGAATCTAAAAAATGCACTCTAGCTTCACAAGCTGATCATAAAGTAAAATGGTGTATGGATAGTGGATGGTCAAAACATATGACAAGCAGAAAACAGAATTTTGTTACATTGGATGAAGGAAAAGAAGGTACAGTTACTTTTGGTAATTAACAATCAGCTAGGATTATTGGAAGAGGTATTGTGTGTCTGAACAACACTTTCTTCGTGGTCGGTCTACACGCAATGATTTTTTTATATTAATAATATAAATATTTACATGTTCAAAAAAGGATCCTAGCCTTTAACATCTAGGCTCTCCGATCTAATAAGCACATAAGATTACTTTCTTATAACATGTGGCCCACCAGCCTACAAAACATGTTACAATTCATAGTTACAATCAGGGTTCGGCCTTTGGATATTGCAATCCCCTCTCATTATTTATGCACTGTCCTCAATGCATTATATACCATGTATAATACAAAATTCTTCAAAAAGCTCCAAACTTTTGCTATTGGAATCTTGTTATCCACCCGGTGCTCTACTTTCAAGCACCAATTATGGTGTTCATACTGCATCTGAAATTCAATTGCTCTATTCCATAAATCTTCTTTAGGAAAGCATTCATCTCATTGTTCCTTATTACATGCTTCAATTAAACCTCATTGAAAGCACCGACTGGTTGTAGATCCACGACGTTCCACCCAGCCTTTGATCTCACTGTTGATAAACTCTCAGCAAGGGCTATGACTCCACAGACATAAACAAATTACTCATACACTTATTCAGTCGGAAGAAACATTAGAACATACAAGAAATACATATACATCCAATTATAATAACATTATAACATGTATACAAGATACACGACATACAATGAATAGAGAATTGATACTTATATTTTGATTGAGAAGACCTTCCACCCCTAAGCATGGCTATGACTCCATCAGGGCAATGTCTTCCCAAGATAGCCACGGTCCACAATCCATATCAATGTGGTCTAGGCCAAGGTACCAAACCTCAACAGCACTCCAACCAACGGCCTCTCATTCCCCACATGCCTGTACAACCCAAGGTAGTATGCACCTTCCTTCTAGGGCTCCAGCATAGGTCGGACAGGAAGTCTTAGAGTACCTTGACTCCAGGAGTTCCAACTTCCCTCAGAGGTCTTCAGGTACCCTCCAAGCCTATTACCGGGGAACCAATCCCCACACTTATCCCTCTAGGGATCCAGTCTTCTCCAAGGAAACCCAAGGAGAAGTGTACACACACCCAGATCCACTGGGGATCCACAGGGTAAGATCTGTTGTCTCCAATCAGTATCTTCCCCGAGCTACTCTTTGTAGTCAACATTCCAACTTTAATCAATATCATCTCATCTGCATCACCCACATGCAGTTATCATGAGAGAACATAAAAGAATTCATTTAGGAACTCAAACTTAGTTGAAAGGGAATTCAACTTTTCCCCAAAACATGAAATTCTATTTCATAATTCTTCTTGGTTGTTGCCATATTAGGAATGCATCCTTCCTTGTGGTTTTCCATAAGCACCAAACTACATACCATTTTTCTTCCAATGCTCCATCTTGCATACAGCCAACAAATTGTCAGTATTTCTTGTACATCATAATTCATTTGCAATATGTACAAAAACTTATGCATTGATCTTAGAATTGTCTGCACCTATAAATCCAATCACAATTACCAAACAATTTAACAAAATAGAATGACTCATCATTCTATGCATATGCATGTTCATAATTAATATCTGTAAGTTCATTACTTATTTTTCTGAATGATAAATTTTTTGTAGTCAATGCTTACGTGACTACTTGACTTGCAACTTTCATGTTGCAATGTTTAACAACTCCTGAAATGTACTCAACTTCATGAGTTAACAACATTTAATCTATTAGTAACAATTATTTCCATGCAATAATATATATGCATGTACTTACAAAATAAATTCAGCAGATGCATTGCGTAACCAATTCTATCACTCATTATGCATGAGTGCAATTCTCAATGCATATTTATTCAATGCACCTTGCATTGAATTACATAATGCTCTTTTTCTCATTCATGTATCTCACCATCCATAAGTTGGAATTCTGGCCTATGTCTTGACACATTCCCCCCACACTTCGTATTTTCTTCCCAATTAATTTTTTCAATAACCTCTTTTACATCCTTGCTTTTTTTCTCTATCAATAACCATGGAAGGACGCTTATATTTTGGTCATTTGCATCACTATTTAAATGAATGACACTTTGCATTGCATGATTGGCATCCTTAATGTCATTACAAATCTTGACATTTTTTTCTTTTTCATTCCTTCCATCTAAGATTCATCATAATGTTTCTATTACAGTCTTCCCTATGTGCATTGTATCAAACAAATGAATAATTTCTATGTGCTCATAGTAGGAGAGCCTACTAAATTGTACATAATAACTTTGCATTCATCGTGGAAGAGCCCAATTATTAATGCTTTCATGACGACCTTCAAGGTGAAGCATATAAAGTATAGATATTACAAAAATACGTGTCCATTAGTACAATGAACAAAATGCAATAAAAAAATAAAATATAACAAACATTTCATGTATGATACGTGATAGACAATTTGATCCATTAATATACCTTGACGATTCTATTATATTGCAACTACCATAAATGAGGTGTCATACTCTGTGGTTTTAATCCATTCTCTTCTTTACCATTGAAAATATGTTTCTCGGTACTTCGATACCTATGGTTCTTAGAGAGGAAGTGTCTATACTCATCAAACACCTCCTTTCCTAAACTTCTTGAACGATGAGATTTCATCTTAGGACCACAAACTGGACATGGAAATTTACCCTTTGTTTGAAGACCTGCAAGAGATGGATTAAATTTTATATCATGAATTATTTGATTATATAAAAAAGCATGCATGATATGAACTTCATAAAATTAAACTCTATTAAAGTGCAGTGTAACGTTATAACATACCATAGAAATGTGTTAGCCATGGGGCATCATGAATTGTCCATACAAGTATTTCATTGAATTTAAATTCCCTTTGTGCACCTACTGGTCTAGAGATATTGTACATAGTGATTCCCTTCCATAACTCTAGTAACTCATGAATAAGAGGCTCGATATATACATTCATGTCTTTGACTTCGTACTTACCTAATTGATTTAACATACAATGCAAAATTACTACATATATGAGTAAATAAAAAAATATCAAACATAAGTATAAGATCACATAATTGAACATATATGAGTAAAGAATAAAGTATAAGACAAAATTATGAAACAAACAACACAAATGAGATGTTACCTCGTTAAAAAAAATTATTCTAAGCAAATAACTAGAAAAATTATTGCCAACATTATGTGCTACCTCTTTATTGACATCCATAGAGGAATATTATTATTGATAACAAAAACAGGCCACACCGAGTAAGTAGATATGAGCTCTCCAAATGGATTGACATTGTCAGGTGCTAATGAAAGCCTAAGATTACGAGGTTCATCTTTAAAATTTGGCCAGATTTCCTCTATATTATTAAATGCAGATCCATTGGTAGGCATTCTAAGAACACCATATTTACTTATGTTCTTTTGCAGGGTAATCCATAAACTATGTTATGCTTTTGCATATGAACAATCGCTGCAAACATGGAATTATCATAATATAATGAAGAACCTTGTGAGGCACCTTTTTTGTTACTTGATCGGTTTGATATCTACTAATTTGACATTTTGGTCATTCTTCTTTCGATGCATGTTCTCCATAATATAGAATATGATCATCGGTACTTGCATGAATATCTTGACACTCCATTCCAATATCTTTCATAATGGCATGTAAATCTTGATATGTGTGGCATAAAACATTTGACGGTGGTAACAAAAATTCACCTAACAATATACAACATAAAAAATCAATACTGGTTAATGTAAAGAATATTAATCATACATATTGCATCCAAATTTACACCTGATCAACTAACAATAAAAATAAAGGAAAAAATAAAACATTTATCATCATGTACTAAGTGTGACAAAATATATTACATACCTTAGCAGTTGTGTCACACAACTGTTTGAAAAACCACTCATAACCTTTAAGTTCACCAAGAACAATATAGCAGAGAGAAGACTTGTTTTAGAGCCTTCATAAAGAGGTTGACTTGCCTTCTCAAGTACAAGTATAGCAAAAACATCATCAAGATGGTAGTCATCATCATCCATTCCAACATTAGTAAATGTCTCATGGGTCAATATATTTGTCGCATCTTCTTCAAATGTGTTATTAGCATCAACATCTTCTTCCATAGGATCATTAACTTGATCTTCAATATTCGCTCCATGTTCTTGAATAGGCGCTTGTAAAAACACGTCTTCCTCCACAGGTAGTGCCCTAGCACGTCATTCCTTTATAATTACAAAAAATAAAGTAATATTAGTGTATATAACCATATTATAACTATACAAACGTTTACAAATATAATATAGCAAAACAAACACCACAAAGACAAAGACATTCAACTAGAGTGACATCTCCACTTTCCATTAGTGATTTATGTTTAAAAGCCCCTAACCCGGCCTAACCCCTTAAAAGGGAAAATATGTCCTCTAGTTTTCTAGTCTTTATCTTTTCTGGCAATATTATCTAAGCCATCTATACATTTAAGATCATTATTCTCTCTATAAGAGGTAATATTGATAATGATTTCATCTAAAATAATGATAATTATATTGAGGTAATAGAGAGAATAATGATAATGCCTCATTTTCTTAAGTAATTATATCAATGATTTCATCTAAAATTTGGGCAAGTAAGCGTCCAAGTGGGTATATATATCTCAACATTATTAGGTTGGTTATCACTTTATTAGCTGGATTTTTGCATTATATTACATTGATGGTGGGGAATTTCTTTGGGGGTTTACATTGTGAATTTATAGGTTTGGGATTTTGGTAACCATTTCTAACAACTGGAATGAGATATTTAAAAAAAAAAAACATAAATGAATATAAACCCAAATTCGTCAATAAACATTAATTGCGAAGAATAATAAATGGGATTTATACCACCTACCTTGCAAAGCTTACTACCCACCAATAATTCATAGTTCAATGCTAATTATTTAGATAAATTGAAATCCATGAGCTCGTAGAAGTGTAATATCCAAAAAAGGAGTTGCATTTTGGGCTTAGCAATGAGGAAAAAGGCATGCAAGATATGAATAATGAAGTACACTAGTGGGAAAAAATTATTTTTATTCTATAACAAGGAATTCTTGTTCATTCCTTTTGCATACAAATTTTTAATAAAATAAAAATTGCACACGCTTTTTAGTGAAGAAAAATATTAGGTCTCCTTGTTTGACTCATGTAAAAGATGTAATGGTTGTTCACACTTCATTGTTGTTCTCATTAATTTTGTTGTTTGATTGTCGAATTCTTTGTGTGAGTCGTATTTGAGTCTCGAAACCCTCCCATACCATCAACACATGCATCTACTATAACCATGTCAAATTCCAGTGCATACAAGCACAAACTGAAATTATTTAAATGTTGGCCCCATTCATAGGTCACTATGCTCAGGGTCAAATTAAACAATAATTTCCACTAACAACAACCTTGTAATGGTGTCATTATCATGAGTACACAGAGGCCAAAGATTTCATTTATAGGGTCTATGTGGTGGTTTTAGACCCTGTGCATGGTTTGGGAGTCCTAAAAGCATATTTTATGTCTTAAGACATTTATAGTTCCTCCTCATACCATGTCCATGAATTGGAAAAGCATACCCCTTACACCCTATACCCCTTAATCACTAAACTATACCCTAAAACCTAATTAAAATCTACATCTTATGTATACTTCTTCTCCTCTGAGCTTACTCTCTATTTGTTCATGTTTACGTAGAATATATCCATAAAGAAAAAATAATACATTATTTTTCTTCTAAATTTAACATATAAACGTTTACAAAAAAATTTGCAATATAAAGACATATAATGAATATCTTACCAAGGGATGATATTCATGCCCTCTTTCAAGGTGTCCCTACTCACTACAATGTTTTTTAGTTGTTTTTATTAAAAGTCTCCTTCTATTATAGCCCCTACATTTTTACAAGGGAAATAACATTTTCGATCACCCAAAGCCTCAACCAATGCATATCTCAAGTCTCGACCTTGTCCTCCTGGAGGAATGTTATGTGAAATTTTTCCTTACCAAACTTTCAATGATGATCATTATCTTAAAAAAATCAACCTATATAGTTTAACTATTTCTAATGCAATTAACAAAATAAAAATAAAAAATTGTGTTCCGACCTAAAAATATCTCTTATAACCTATGCAAAATGTCGCTAGTATAGGAACAACGTTGAACATCTTTAATATTTCAAACTTTTTAAATTATATATCACTTTTTCGTCGGGCTTCCGACGACTATGGACAAGAGAGACGTTGGACAAAAATATTGACTTTGTCAATAGTTGGTAAGAAGAATCATTGACCCTTTACACTGTCGAATATCTGACAATTAGCACTGTAATCGTCGGATAGCTGACGATAAAAACCATGATGTCGAATAGTTGATGAATTTCGGGATTTAAAAAAAATTACAAAAAAAATAATTAAAATACGACGATACGGTCGATTTTATCCTCATTGTCGGAGTGTTGGAGTTACTTCACACACACCTAGGATTTCTTTTTCCTAAGGTTATTCCTTGTTTATTAGTCATAATTAGTCATTATCCAGTCTCCTATATTTTAGGGGAGAATACTCCACCTGGAGAATATTCTCTTTCAGTTGAAACTTCAGTTTGACTAGTTGAGTTGAGTTTAGATGTTGCATTGGGATCATCACCATGATAATTAGACCTTGCCTTGGTATCATCACTAGAGTGGTGCATTAGCCTTGATTCCTTGAGTTAACTCCTCACTACTCTCTATTCAATCATTTAACTGAAGACTAGTTGACTAATTAACTCAACTAGGTGGCAGTTCACTCCCGTAACTGCTTGAGAGACTAGAATAGGTGGAAGTTCACTCCCGTAACTGTTGGTGTGTGTCCAGATCACTCTAGACCACCACTATGGCACATTGGTTCACCTCAATTTGAATTCATTGAGTTATACAGAGTCTATCATGTGTAAATTATTCATTATTCAAAACGGTTAATGAGAATTCTTTCATTTTTCTCTCCTTCTTCTTCTTTCTCCAATTCTATCTGCAAATGTGTGTATTATTGTTTAGCTAGATCTATTATGTGCAGGTTCAACATATTTACACGGATTACGGCATCGGTTTTTCCTCACATATGTAGTAGTGAAGTAAGTCAGTTATAAAAGGTTCTAGAAGGTTCTAGAACTCAACAACTATAATATACAAAAAGAGGCATCGCTCCATTAATAAAATGTGAATAGGATCTTGGCATCTTGGTTTTGTGGACAATCCTTATCCTTATGCATATCTACATACTCAAGATTATGAAACTATAGGGCTTGAGAGTATCTATCCTTACTAATCCATGCTTTTCACCATACGTAAAATGGGGCCACAACAAAAACAATGTGGCAAGCGGTGGATTATGGAATTTATTTTGTTGATGATGTATAAGAACCATGCACTAGTATCAAAGGATTACAAGCACAATTTGCATCCCCCATAAACTAATGTGTCGCAAAATTGTATTTATGGTCAACTTCATACTACTTTAATTCATATAGATAATTAATATATTTCTCATGTTTTCATACTATATATGTTTAATTATGTTAATAAATACTTATAAGTGATATTTTCGATACAAACCCTTTTATTTACACAAACAAACAAAATGACATAATAGCACCAAATCTCAAACCTCACATCATAACGGAAAATCTACACTCTTATCCTAATTTAAAACCTATAAAATAAAATTCTCCTTAAATTTTTTTCAAATACTTTAATTTTTTCCCTCTTCCAAATTAAATGATAAGATTTGATGCAGACCCAACTTAGAATTGCACTTTTCATCATTCTCTACAAATACTTTGTAGATTTATCTCCAGGCTTCTCTTGTAGCTTTTCCTCCTTGACCTATCATAAGTTACTTATGCTCCAACTCCTATACACTTGGCCTTATCATTTGAGTGATCCTCATTTCAATAATTTCTTATCCAAACAATCTAAGTCTCACCAACTCACTTCAAATTTACTCATTTACCTGGTGAACTTGTCCACCAACCATTTCTCCACTCTGAATTGCTTACTACACTTTGACTATATTCTTGCAACCAAATCTAAAAATAGAATACTAAATTATCTTAAGGATGACTCATGACCTATCCATTTAAAGCTCCATCGAAATGTTTCCACAAAGTGTGGACTTAGTTACATGATTCATTACTAAACTAATGACTCACTATTCTAGTTGACACCTCAATAACCATCTAGAACCCTCTAAATATATGCTTTCTTAACTGTGAGGAAATTCAAATATCTTTACAAAGAATTTACATTCAACCTCTCTTTGGGCCAACACCAAGACCTCATGGTATGACCAAATTTTAGAATCTTTGGATGAGATCAGATGCTCCTACATTAAGATTGTCCACAAACACTGATATATCTTACTTTATAAGACATATTTGTCTCCTGACTATCCAACCCATCATGTACTTATCATTTCTTCATGGCATGTCATCAATAATTTATAACAATAGATATGGGTTTGTACTTATTATTTCCTCATGACATGTCATCAATAATCTGTAGCTTGAGATATGGTGTTATGGTCCAAAATGCCACTACTATACACTTTTTACATTGGCCTACTCATTTAGACATTTTCCAACCACTTTTGTTGAGGTTCCTATTAAAAAACATATTTTTGTATGGTGTACGATACACATGCAAAACGTGTAGATGCATGACCTGAATACGTAACATCCTACGTGTACTCTCAAAAAGTTGAAAAAAATAAAAATTTGGTGCTTTCTGGCGGAGTTTATGGGCTATTTTGGGTTACACAACCATTTTACCTCCTGTATCACTTCTGACAACCAAATAACCATCATTTTTCCATATAAAAGGGCCCTAGGGGGGTCATTTGAAGATATGAAAGAAGAAGAAAAATGAACTCTGTCAAAATTTCTCCCTTTCTCATCCCAAGCCTTTGCATCTTGTTCTAAGTTTTCATCCTCAGCATTCCCAATCATTTATCCTTCTTATGCAATCCATCCATTTCCTTCTATTAGCATGTTGGTTGTAAGCATCTCACTTTGGGAATGGTGCACTTGGAGTCTAATTAGAGGAACCCAGGGAGGTTCGTGGAGCAATGTCTGGAAGATTAAGGTTGTATCTTATCATCTTGTTTTCAATAAAAGAGAATTTTCTTGTCCCAAATCTATGTGTCTTCATGTTTATGTTTCTAAACTGCTTTCATGAATATTTAGGCCTTTAAATGATCTTGGTGATTATGCATATGTTGTCGTACATTGTTCTCTAAGGTTGTTTCAAGCCAGCATTGGGAGGAGGCCTACAATCCAGAAGTGAACAGTGAGAGGAAAGGATCTACTACAAACGAAAGGACTTAAGGTGCACATATTGATTTACTCTCCATTTCCTTAATTTTCATTAGGTCTTGTTAGAGTTGGGTGGAATAGGAGTAATTATGTCTTTTAAGGTGTCATTGCTCTACCTAGTCACTAGACCCTAATTAGGGGGATTTCACCCCAAAGCATACGGGTATTTTCTACATTTAGATATTTTGAGGTTCAAAAGACATTTCCCCAAATTGATCGAAATTTAAATTATTTAAATTAAATTATTAGACATTTAAAGTTCCAACGTTTTTTCCCCAAATTGGATAGAGATTTAAATGATATTACAAATTACTTAGTCACGCTATCAATATTCCTTGAAAATTCAATCTAAAATGATAACGTAAGGTATTCCCATTCATAACCACTTTCTCTTTACATATATCTACTTTTATTAATAAAATATATATCTAATGATATGAATCTTTTCTTTGGATTTTAAATGAGCTAAAATTTCCATCTTCGATTTATTTTTTATTTTTTTTGACAAAAGTTGGGAGATATTATATTAATCAAAAATGGTCGACTGAAGCACGCAAGTAGGTACAAAAAGAGCCACATATTTTGGCTGCAAAGTCATCATCCATAACAGTCCTGCTACGTGCCTATCTCTTCATATATCTACCAAGTCTTTGTGAAATTTGATTACATTCAAAAATTTTGTAGTATAACTATGATAAAATATGCCTTGAATACATATAGTCCTGTAATACATTAAATACCCAGTTGATTTGTTTGGTTTGGTTCTTCATAGTCCATTTCCTTCTTCTCCACTGGTTGGTTCAAGTCAAAAAGTGAATGGTTTGTCGTTGGTAAGGAACCGTTGTTGGATGAAGAGTCCTCAAGCGTTGGTGGAGACTACACCCTTTGTTGTTGCATTTGTTCCACTTGAGCTATGATGGCATCCAATTTCTCATACTATTGGCACATGGAATCTGGATGTTGAATGAGGATGTCCAGAATTTGATAAACCCAAGCTAACAAAGAGTGGTAGTATACTTAAACTTTTTGCACTTCATGCTCTAGAGATTCTAATGAGGAGGCCAGGTCCTAAATTTGAGAATGTTAGCAAGACATGATGATTGGGACAACACCCAAAATCCACTAACGATGTTCTAATATTGCTACTTGATGTGTAACATCCCTGGACATCAACCTCTGTTGGGTAATGCTACCTAGTCAATTGTATCTTTGATGCATCCCCGACCATAGACCAACAGGCCAGGTCATGCCACCAAAAGAAACTTTCATTCTCTGATACCATTATGTGATAGCCCCAGCCTTAATATACTAGGCTATGCCACACAGAGATAATTGTGGAAATAATAGTAAAATCATATATGCAATATTCACAGGCAAAACCCATAAATATAACAACATATACAGGAAATACTCATCCATATAGCATGTGCAAATACATAGCATGTAAATGATCAAAGAAATAGGTACTTATATTTTAATTGAATTACACCAACTACATGCAGACCTTCCATGAATCTCCTAGCCATAGACCACGTTGCTCATCACTCTCGGCAGTGGGTCACCCCCGAGCTGGGACTAAACTCCACCAGGCAAGGGATTCCTAGGCTAGGCAGGGACAACAGAAAGTTGCACAGCACAATAGGAATGATTTCCTCCAATGAGCCACTTACACCCACAAATCATAGAGTCTTATTCCCCACATGCATATCTCACCCTAGGATTGTACACCTTCACTGTCACACAGTCCATCGACTGCTACACCTCCCTTTCCTTGGGCTTCAGCAATAGGCTAGATAAGGAATTCTCAAAGCTGTGTAGTTGCTACTAGACTCCCTCCAAGAGAACTCACTTCCTCAGCACACTCTCTCACATGGAGAGAGTTTCTCACAGGAGAACTCTCTTCTTCATCACACTCTCTCACATAGAGAGAGTTTCTCAGAGGAGAACTCGCAGAGAAGAACTTTCTTCCCAAGCACACTCTCTCACCTGGAGAGAGTTGCTCATAAGCCTCACAACCTGCTTCTTCTATACATGGGCCTAGAAACCTGCCTCTTTACTCCCACTTCTCAACACACAGGCATGGTGATGACAGAAAAAAAAATTGGATGTGGGGAAAACGGTGAAACACAGGCAACCCACAGGGTATGGGTTCAGTAAGATATTAGTTCAGGCTTGTTGTAGAGGTTCAGGATGGTTACGGTTCAATAATGGTGGACTAGATGACTGTGTGCTTTTTGATTGCATGGGTGAATGGGGAAACCCATGGCCAGAATGGAGAGAGCGAACTCGTGAGGAAAGATGGCCAGAATCCCCTCGTGCCCCCTCACAATGTTGGAATTTCCCACATAAATTTTCATGCGCCCAGGTTGACACATGGATCTCTTGGGAGCGTGTTCCCCTCCACTTGGAGTTCGTTCCTCTCCCTCGGGAAACTTAGAATAAATTAATATCCTCTTTACAACCCTTTAGAATAATAATTATATATTATTCTCTTGGTTTTAAGCTCTTAAGATTAGCCCCCCTTCCCTTACCCAACTTAGTGGATCTTACTCCCCCATACTCTTTCTTCGTGATCGATCTACACGCAGCGATGTTTTTATATTAATAATATGAATATTTACATGTACAAAAAAGGCTCCTAGCCTTTAACATCTAGGCTCTTCGGCCTAATAAGCACATAAGATTCTTTGCTTATAACACGTGGCTCACCAGCCTAGAAAACATGTTACAATTCATAGTTACAACCAGAGTTCGGCCTTGGGATATTACAATCCCCTCCCCTTATTTATGCATTGTCCTCAATGCATTATATACCATGTATAATACAAAATTCTTTAAAAATCTCCAAGCTTTTTCTATTGGAATCTTGTTATCCACCTAGTGCTCTACTTTCAAGCACCAATTCTGGTGTTCATATTGTAGTTGAAATTTAATTGTTCTATTCCATAGAGTTGCTTCAAGAAAGAATTAAACTCATTGTTCCTTATTACATGCTTTAATTCAACCTCATTGAAAGCATCGACTGGTTGTATATCCACGACGTTTCACCCAGCCTTAGATCTCACTGTTGATAAACTCTCAACAGGGGCTATGACTCCATAGACATAAAAACTCTGCTCATACACCTATTCATTCGGAATAAACATTATAACATACATGTAATATATATACATCCAATTCTAATAACATTATAACATGTATACAAGATACACAGCATACAATGAATAGATAATTGATACTAATATTTTGATTGAGAAGACCTTCCACCCATGAGCACAGCTATGACTCCATCAGGGCAATGGATTCCCAAGATATCCACGGTCCACAATCCATATCAACATGGTCTAGGCCAAGGTACCAAACCTCAGCAGCACTCCAACCAACGGTCTCTCATTCCCCACATGCCTGTACAACCCAAGGTAGTGTGCACCTACCTTCCAGGGCTCCATCACAGGTCGGACAAGAAGTCTCAGAGCATTGTGACTCCAAGAGTTCCAACTTCCCTCAGAGGTATGCAGGTACCCTCCAAGCCTCATATCGGTGAACCTATCCCCACACTTATCCCTCGAGGGCTCCAGTCTTCTCCAAGGAAACCCAAGGAGAAGTGTACACACACCCAAATCCATCAAGGATCCACAAGGTAAGATATGTTGTCTCCAATCAGCATCTTCCCTGAGCTACTCTTTGTAGTCAACATTCCAACTTTAATCAATATCATCTCATCTACATCACCCACATGCAGTTATCATGAGAGAACATAAAAGAATTCATTTAGGAACTCAAACTTAGTTCAAAGGGAATTCAACTTTTCCCCAAAACATGAAATTCTATTTCATAATTCTTCTTGGTTGTTGCCATATTAGGAATGCAGCCTTCCTTGTGGTTTTCCACAAGCACCATACTGTATACCATTTTTCTTGCAATGCTTCATCTTGCATACAACCAACAAATTGTCAGTATTTCCTATACATCATAATTCAATTGCAATATGTACAAAAATTATGCATTGATCTTAGAATTGCCTGCACCTAGAAATCCAATCACAATTTAACAAAATAGAATGACTCATCATTCTATGCATATGCATGTTCATAATTAATATCTGTAAGTTCATTACTTCTTTTTCTGAACAAGAAATTTTTTGTAGTCAATGCTTACGTGACTACTTGACTTGCAACTTTCCTATTGCAATGTCTAACAACTCTTGAAATGTCCTCAACTTCATGAGTTAACAACATTTCAGCTATTAGTAACAATTATTTCCAAGCAATAATATATATGCATGTACTTACAAAACACATTCATTGGATGCATTGAGTGAGTGCAATTCTCAATGCATAAGTGCATGAGTGCAATTCTCAATGCATATTTATTCAATGCACCCTGCATTGAATTACATAATGCTCTTTATCTCATTCATGTATCTCACCATCCATAAGTTGGAATTCTGGCCAATGTCTTGACACATTCTCCCCACACTTCCTATTATCTTCCCAATTAATTGGATGCCTTCCTTTTCAACATAATTATGTGGTGTTCATTAGTGTTAGCAAAAAGGTTGCAGTCCAAGTTTTATTTAAAGGTAGGAATCTTTTGGTACCTGTGTGGTTCGTAATATTTCCATATCCATACTTTTCCATATCCAATCATGTCTTGGTCTCATACATGACTAGCTTTACTGGTATTCATTTCTATAACAAGTTCTTATCTTTTATTTCTTTGGTTATTACCCCATAACCAAATTAACATGAAATTCTACTATGTCAGTGTATGCATTCAAAAGATAAAAGCTTTGATAACTATAACATGCCTCTATCCTTTACCACCTCTAGTGGTATCTTATTCATGTTAATGCATTCAAATAACACCATCATGTGTATCATAAAAATTCAATCAGGGAAGATTCTTACCTCCATTTCTCTTTGGAAATTATGCAACACAATTTCAAAAGAGAATACTTACTTGCATAGTTGTCATTAAATGAATTTGATGTTACCTGACTAGCAGATGATAGTAGAAGCTTTCATGCTTCTATTATCGAACTTATAACCAACGCTTTAGCTTTATGTTGCTTCCTTCCATATGCAGCAACATCAACAACAATACTTTGCAAACATGCAAGCATTTTTTTTCTTTAGTTGTCCCAACAAGCCATAACATACTTGTTGCCACAGAAATTGCAGCAACTTCCTTCTCCATGTACAACTTTTCCTTGTTGATCCCAGAAGTCTTCAATTCTTCCTGGATTCCTGAATCTTCTTGTGCTCTCATTGTAGTCCTTGTACATGTTTAGTTCTGACCTGAGCACTTTCTAGCCAATCACTTTTGGTTGCCTTCACATTTCCAGTCACATACTAAGTTGACATTAACCTTCAGCTTTCCTTTATTTCTTAGATCCTTCTAGCCCAACTCATACTTGATGAATTATAATTCCAAGCATGTTGTCTTATAGATTTTGGATCTTCAACATCCATTTACTTTTTTGAATTGAACTACTTCATCCTTTTTCTGACTGACTACCTTAGTACTTGAGGTTTCTTGTACCTTCTCTTCTCTTTGACTACTAGTATCAAACTTGACTTGCATAGCTGATATCTATTCATACTATAAGGATGCACATATGCCCTCTTTGATAGCTACATAGAATTATTTGACATTTCTTCAGTAGCATTGCTGAATTTTTTTGATAGCTATAGCCCAATCATGCCCACTGGACCTAAATTAACCAACTCGATTACTTTTCTCTTGGCTCTTGTAGCCAACTGTACTAGCTAAGATTTCTCGTGCTTGCTTCTTGGAAATTGTAATCTTTCCACTACCTGAGAATCTATATAGCTATGACTAGCTCCTGAATCAGCTAAAAATAGCAAATGCATGGTTATTGATCATACCTTCTACTTCAATCATGTGTGATTGAAAGTTTTCTTGCTTGTTGTCCAAGCTGCATAGGTCCTTGTTACACTTATGATCCAACCCCCCTCTTTCTCTTGGGTTTCATGACCTCTCGGTCTAGGATCGATCAATTTGATGGAGTTGAATTGTCTCTCAAGCTCCTGCTGAGCTCCAAAACTTTATCCAAAGGATTTTGTTTCCTTCCTCATGCTCAAGATAGAGAACGAGGGTCTTTTCAAAACCCACAGAATCCTTTAAGGGACCCTGTGCCAAGTTAGGGGCCAATCTGATGATACCCAAGGGATTTCAGGACTTCTCACTCCACTTGGTGTAGGTCCGACCTTACTTAACCTTTCGGGCACATCTCTAAGCTTCCTGTGCTTCCAAATTCATCTCTCAGGCCCTAGCCCTTTTTCCTTCATGGTGATAGCATATGACTACGAATATGGCCAAGCATCAAACCAACATATGCTTACTCCACTCTTCGGAATTTCATGCTTCGGGTGTTTTCAACTCACCACAATGCCAATCTCCCAAACTCCAAACTCGTGAAGTTCAAAACTGACGTGAGAGGGATGAACAATCCTCGCTCTCTATCCAAATCAATGGCCACAAATATCTTCGAGACTCTGAATTTCCAAAGCCTTCAATGCCACAAACCTCTAGAGTTTCATATCTTCTGACACATGTCCCCGACTGTCAATGATCATGATGAACTCCGGTGCTTCAGCCTTCAGGATTTCTCAACCCATGCGACCCCACTTTCCTCCGAAGTGGTTATCCTCTGAAGTGAAGGATATGATGACACTTGTCCTCAGTTGATGGACAATGCAGATGAACTCTATCTCTCCAGCCTTTGGGAGTTCTTGCTCCATCCAAATCCATCTTCCTCTGGAGCGTTCCTCCTCTGGAGTGCAGGATTTGGTGACACATGTCCCTGCAAGATCAACGGCCCAGATCTGCTTCGACTATCGAAGAATTCGAAATTTCTCTATGCTTTTGCACTGGCTTCCTCTGAAAGGCAGGATATTTTGCCATATGAATCCAGACATCGAACAACTGAGATCTTCTCTGATACTCCGGGCTTCGGGGATTTTTGAAGTACCATACTTCAAATCCTTTGGAGTTAACGATCAAATGTCATGTGTCCTCCTACACCAACGGCTAGGATTTACTTCTACCTTCGGAGCTTCGGCGATCTTGCATGCTTCTCCACTGAAAAATCCCGGAGTGTTGCTACTATGGAGTTTCCTATCTATCGCCACCTGTCCCTCCTAAAAATGGGTGGTCCTGATCCACTTCAAAACTTCGATGATTTCACTCTCTTGTGCACTCGAGCTCAAAATGCCTGAATTTCACAAAATCCGAAGGACTTCGGGAATTAACCTTCATGCAACTTACTTGTATCTAAAGACTCTTTATCCTTGATGCTCAGATCCAATGGTTGGGATCTTACTTCCTCCTCTACATGCTCCTCCTTGTCTAGACGTAGATCTTTGGTGATCTAGATAAAATCTCACAGTCAATCTGACAATCTGAAGCAAGTTTGTCTGTGCGCACTTACCCTATCTCTCCTGATCTTTGAAATTGTTCGGAATTCCAAAGGGTCTCAGCACTTCACTCTCTCAAAGGATTCTTTCACCCTCCTAGCAGTCTATGTACTCCTTGCACTGGCTCTATGCACACCTTGCATAGATTACAGGGTTTTCATTAACTCTATTTGTGCCTCCTATGCACAGACTTTTCTTACCTATTTTGATGTGGTATTCTCAATCAAGAATCCTCACAGTTCCTTCTCTAAGCCTTTTTCTATTCTTAAAACAATAATTCGGGCGCTAGCCCCCTTTTCTTTGGTCCCCAAATCATGTGATTACAATTTGTGACCAAGCGCTAAGCTGATAGGCTCTTATCCGAAAATTTGGGGCTTCGAAACTTATGGATTTGGAGAATTTCACACCTTCTTCTCTAATTTATTTTGAACATTGAGCTGGAAAACATGTGGAGTGGGGTGGATCTATGGTCCATGGATCCTTAGCATCCTACGGCTAATATTTAATACAGAACTTCATGCTTCAGAATTTCCAGACTGTCCATACTCTCAATATTTCTGGAGTGCCAAGTCTTCGGACTGTTGCATCTGTTTCCAAGTGTCATTTTCTTATCAACGGTCGAGATTAACTCCGGCCTTCCAGCTTCGAGCTTCAGGGCTCTGGGACTTTGGAGCTTTGGGGTTCTAGGACTTCGAAGGATTTCACATATACATACCCAAAAACTCTTGAACCATGAATCTTCAAATACTTCCATGTCACCCCCACTGGTGTTATCACGTCACGTTACTTCGGGACTTCAGGCTTTGGAATATTTTACACTTGCATTCTTCAAATCTCCTGAACTCCGAACTTCCGAACTACTTTACCCTCCAGGTTCCACATGGTACAGTCGTCAACAATTAAGGTGGTGGCACGTGGCATGCCTATGAAGGGTCCATATCACCACTAGTGACGTCATCATGCTATGCCACTTGTGTTCTTCGGCTTCGGGAGTTTTCACACTAGCACACTCCAATTATCCCGAATATCGAACTCCCAAACAAACTGATCTTCTGCCACACATCCCTTTTGATGGACAGTCTGGATCAACTCCGGACTTCGTGACTTTGGGAGTTTTCACCTTAGCATACTTTTTTTCTCCCGAATGTCGAACTCCCAAACCGTTGTGAGATCTACGGATCACAATCTCTTTCATGCAGATCTGACAGCTAAGATCTGTTTTTTACTACTGCACCTTACCTCTTGCTCCTGGCTTGATCTAAGGGCTTTGATCCATCTTCGGTTGATCCAACGGTCAAGATCTTTTCCCTGGATCTATGGTGTAGATCCACTCCGGGACTTCGGAACTTCGGGCTTTGGCCCCTTTTTCTTTATAACACATAAACATCATCGAAGTCGCGAAGTCCGAAGGACTTGGAGGTTAACTCTCATGCACCTTTTTCCAGATATGACAGCTGGAAAACGTTGGCCTTTCCCCTGCGCAGATCTTACGACCCAACTTCAAACCTTGTAGTTCCAAACTCACGGTTACTTCAGTCTCTTTTATCTGTTGTCTTTCTTGAACCGTTATACCTCCTAAGCTTTCAAACAAGACCAAGGTGTTCTCTTGGCACTCTAAGACACTCTGAAATTCAAATTTGTCCCTCTCAACAACAATTTGCTCTGAGCTTTTGATTCCATAACCACTTATACAACCCAATTCAGGCTCAGTGTCGAAAACTAGGCTTTGAACTTCAATTTTATCCATTTCAACAATAATTCCTTTCTAAAACCTTATCTTCAACTTCCACTTTCATGGCCCATCCAAGCTTAGTTTTGAAACCATGGCTCTGATACCAATTTGTAACGTCCCCAACCATCAACCTTTGTTGGGTAACGCTACCTAATCAACTGTATCTTTGCTACATCCCCGACCATAGACCAACAGGCCAGGTCATGCCACCAAACAAAACTTACAAGCTCTGATACCATTCTGTGACAGCCCCAGCCTTAATCTATTGGGATATGCCACACAGATAACTTGTGGAAATAACAGTAAAAGCATACATCCATTATTCACAGAAAAAACCCATAAATATAACAGCATATACAGGAAATACTCATCCATATAGCATGTACAAATACACAACATGTAAATGAACATAGAAATGGGTATTTATCTTTTAATTGAAGTACACCAACTGCGTGCAGACCTTCCATGAACCTCCCAGCCATATACCACGATGCTCATCACTCTCATTAGTGGGTCACCCCTGAGCTGGGACTAAACTACATCGGGCAAGGGATTCCTAGGCTAGGCACAGACAACAGGAAGTTGCACAGCACAACAAGAAATATTTCCTCGAAGGAGCCACTTACACCCACAACTCACAAACTCTCATTTCCCACATGCCTGTACCACCCCAGGATTGTACACCTTCATTGTCACATAGTCCATTGGTTGTTGCACCTCCCTTTCCTTGGGCTTCAGCAATAGGTCGGATCAAGAATTCTCAAAGCTCTGTAGCTGCTACTGGACTCCCTCCAGGAGAACTCACTTCCTCAGCACACTCTCTCACCTGGAGAGAGTTTCTCACTAGAGAAATCACACATGAGAAATTTCTTCCTCATAACACTCTCTCACCTTGAGAGAGTTTCTCACAGAAGAACTCTCTTCTTCATCATACTCTCTCACCTGGAGAGATTTTCTCATGGGCCTGACAACCTTCTTCTTCTATCCATAGTCCTGGAAACCCACCTCTTCACTCTCACTTCTCAACACACGGGCATGGTGATGACAGCAACAGAAACTAGACATGGGGAAAATGGTGAAACACAGGCAACCCGCAGGGTATGGGTTCAATAAGATATCAGTTCAAGCTTGCTACAGAGGTTCAGGATGCTTACGGTTCAACAATGGCGGACTGGTTGACTACGTGCAAAATGTGTGCAAGCTTCCTCGAGAAAAGGGCCTTACAAACCCCCGTTCCAGAAGCCTTTTCCTACCAACTGACCTAGTCCAACCACTGAAGGCCTTAATCTAGAAAGTCTGCAATGCGCCCTTCAAACAATTCTAGAAGCCCAGGATAACTTGATGCCTCCTGAGATTCCTGAGGAGGTAGTTGAACAAGAGACAGTTCAAGAAGAGGAGTCTTCTCTGAATATTTTTGGACACTTCTCGGATAGCATCTTTCAAGCCAACTTCGAGACAGTTCATCCCTACAATACTAGGAGTAAGACAATAAACAAACCTTCTTCCAAAAACCCTACAACTTTACCTTCAAAGCAGTCTAAACCAGCTGAGACTAAACAGAGTAATGTGAACCCCAACTTAGATTATGATGTAGTTGAAGATCTTAAAAAGTTGAGAGCTAACATTTATGTTTATGAGTTATTGAAATTTCCATTTTTGCTACAAAAAATGTTACAGAATATCTCAGAGAATGGCAAAAATGGTAACTCAAGTGGTAACAAGGTTGTGCAAAAGAAAGTTCCTCAGAAGACTTCCACTAAAAACAATCCTGATCCTCAAGATAAAGGAAGCATTCCTGTAAATAATGTAAATAATGTAGATAAAGTAGCTTTAGAAACTGCGAGTAAAAAGCCACAAACTACCACTCTTAGTAGTCACAAAAATGTACCTCCATTTTTGTTAACATTCGAAATCTTTAATAGAAACGTGCACAATTGTATGGTAGACTCAGGAGCGTCATCCAATGTGATGCCATGGTCTGTATGTCAAAAGATTAACGCTGAGGTTGAACCATCCACCTTAAAAATCATACAATTTGATCGAACCAATGTTAAAGTTATAGGTGAACTAAAGAACGTGCTTATAAGATTATCATCTAACCCCAAGGTTCATCAAGTTATTGATATTATTGTTGTGGATATTCCAGAAGTGTATGGTATGTTTTTAAGCAGGGACTGGTCGGAGTAGCTACATGGTTATTTCGCGACCAATTGGTCTCACCTATGTCTTCCAGAGGATGGCAAGCCTAACAAGATCAAGGTAAATCATGAACGTTACCTTAAGTTCACGGTCACAGATTTGAACGATCTCAATGAACCATTTACACCTTCCACGGATGCACTTGAAGTACAAGGGATGGATACCTTTTTCGGCAATTTCATGGCYGAGGCTTCAGCTATCACCGATCCAGAACAACAGTCCAAGATTGTAGCATATGTGCAGCCAACAGCTTCTACGCAACGGTTTCATGTACTCGATGGAAATCAAATTTGGTCTCTTTATTTTGAYGGGTCAAAGTCCAAAGAAGGAGCTGGATCAGGTTGCGTTATTATCGATCCAGCAGGTAACAAAACATTGATCGCATGTAGGCTAGAATTTGAATGTACTAACAACACTGCAGAATATGAGGCTTTACTGCAAGGTCTCAGAAAATCTTTAGATATGAACATTCAAAACTTGGYTGTCTTTGGCGAATCTGAAATAGTGGTTAGACAGGTAAGAGATTCTATCCACTGTCTTTCTCCGCATCTTAAAAGCTACCAATCTGAGGTATGGAATTTAATGAATAAATTTGTTACTTTCAATATAAATTCTATTCCTAGATTGAATAACTCTGAAGCATATATATTAGCTAACGTAGCTTCTAAACTCTTTCCTGCAGAAGGCTTGTCCCTAGATGCATTCTCCGTCGAGTTGTTGTTCCGGCCATCCGTTCCCGACAACATCACGAATTGGAGAGTCTTCGATGACAATCAGCAGATTATTAACTTTCTGCGTATGGAAGAAACTTTTCAAGGCGCGGTGATAGACGAACGCACGCACGATGACAATTTGCACGATTTCACGGTAATACCAAATCCGAGAACTCCTGAATCTTCATCGGACATGGTAAATTCGATCCCTAAATCTGTAGTTAGATTATAGAAATTTTACGATCTTTAAGATAAATTTAAAAAGTCGGTCAACTGTAAAACCAATAGTTCCTCGTTATCTTATGAAAAAGTAAACTTAGGAACTAATGATAATCCGCAGTGCATTAATCTAGGGGTAGGATGTTCTGAACAAGAAAAAGTTGCATTCATTAAATTGTTCAAGGAATTTAAAGATGTCTTTGCATGGACATACGATGACCTTAAAACTTTCAACCCCAACATCATACAATATGTCATTCCTATGAAACCCCAAACCTTACCCTTTCAACAAAAATTGAGAAAAATGCACCCTAAGCTCGAACCGACCGTTCAAAAAGAATTGAATAAGCTCCTAAATGCTAAGATAATTTTTCCTGTTAGGCACACTCAATGGGTTTCTAACCTTGTCTCTGTCTGGAAGAAAAGTGGGGAAATCCGACTCTGCGTCAATTTTCGAAACCTTAATAGAGCGTCTGATAAAGACAACTATCCTGTCCCACCCATGGAACAGATCCCTCAATAGGTATCTGGTTCTGAGAGGCTA
>JASDQU010588773.1:73746-88336 GCA_032191745.1 Picea mariana
TACTCAGCAACTCACCCCCATCAAGCCCTTCCTCAGAGACAGAATCTTGGTCAATATGCATCTCTGAAAATTCTTCGACAGTCTCTAAGAATTTATTGATCTCGAGATCATCCTCGAATACCTTCCCATGTTTGACATTGTCTGGTATGGAGAGCCTGTATTTTACTTCCACATCATATTTGAATTTGGGCGGCAAGGGTACTTTGAAATTGCCTGCTAATGTAGCCAAGGAATCTGCCGCTGTGTTCTCCTCTCTTGGGATGAAAGAAATGTTAAATGCTGAGAAGAAACTGTCAATTACGTCCCATACCTCATTTCTGTAGCTTCTGAGTTGAGGATGCTTAGCCTGATAAGCATTTGAGACCTGTTGGACCACCAACTCTGCATCACCGAACACAGCTACCTCCTGAATTCCCATTTCCCTTGCAGCTCTTAGTCCCAGAACAAGAGCTTCATACTCTGCCACATTGTTGGTAGCTTCAAATTCTAATTTTTATGACAGAGATATGGTTTCCTGAGCAGGTGACACAAAAACCACCCCAGCTCCAACACCTCCCCTAGAAGAGGCTCAATCAAAGAAAATTTTCCAGATGGGGGTGATGGAGAGAGAAAATTTAGGGGAAATGATGGGCTGCCTTTTGAGTTTAAGAGGAGGTTCGGGAGCCTTGGTGAATTGTAGCACACTGAAACCTAAATCAGTGTCTAAGGCGAAAATGGGATGGTTGGTAGGGTTGGCCTCATCACTGATTATATAGGCCAGTTGGGCTTCCCTGTATAGTCTTCTATGCTCTCCTCCAAACACTGGGATAGTAGCATATGTGAGGTCCATCTGCAAGGTTCCCCCCAGTCTCTTTATCCAAGATATTGATAACAACATACCGAAATTGGGGGGGACATCGACCACTACAATATCCATGACCACACTCTTCATGGGCAGCTGAAACAAGGTCACGACCAGGTCTTTGATAACTCCTAGACACTGAACTTTTCTGGAGTCAAAGGAATAGAGGTCATGATAGGCTCAGGTGACTTCTAGCCCTAATTCTTCCATGACATTTTTGGGCATGAGGGGCTGAGAAGCCCCCGAATCCATCAAGTAGTTGTGCAGTACCTTGTCATGTATGTTCAAGGAAGTGTAGAAGGGAGGGGATGAGTCATTCCTGTCTTCTACCATACGACCTAGGATGACTGCAGGATTTTCATCTTGCAAATTGATGGAGTCTGTGGGAAGGCTTGAGACCTCAAACTGTAAAAGCTCAGAGAAGCGTTTTTTGAACCCTTCATGTTTAATCAATTCTGTCAGGGGCACAAGGATTTTTATTTTTTGAATTTCATGCTCGAAATTAAAAGAAGGTGAGAGCTTTGGGATTTCTCTTATTTCGGGGACATGACTCTGGACTATGGGAGAGAGGGGTTGGTGTTTATTAACTCTGTGACTGTCTGCTACTTCATCAGCAGGCTTCTCTTTTCTAATGGACCGCTCAGGAACATCAGGTGCTACTGTCTTTTTCTTAGACCTCAGATCATATCTGCCTTGGTTGCCACTAGCCTTGTCTCCCTTGCTCATTTCATTTAGCTGACTGTCCATCAGAGACTCCTCATATGTTGATTGAGTGAGATGAGGAAAAGGAGGAGTGTCCCCAAAGCAATGGATTTCATGATCAGGCTCATCTATTTCCCCTTCTTCCCCCTCGGCCACAAAATTGTTTTGAAAAGGAGCCTGAATCTTCTGGTCTTCTCTGTCTCTTCCTTCTCTCTTTGCACATTCGGGGGAGTAAAATTGTTTGGCCTCCTGAAACCTCCTTTGTTTTCGGCATTTTGAGGACCCTTGTATGCCTTCCTCCCCTCGACCTTCATTCTCTCCATCTCTGCAGAAAAAGACTTCACCGTCTTGGTCAGTTCATCCACTCGAGGGTGGGGCACCGATGGTCCAGAAGTCGAGGTTTTCGACCTTCCCCTTCTTCTGTCTGCGTCGACCTTGTTCCTCAGTCTGTCAGGTGCTAATACATTGGATTCCACTTCTATGGCCACATATTTCATTTGAGCTAAGGAAGTGGCTCTTCTTTCCCTCAGTAAAAGACAAAAATCGGGTCCAAACACGCTAGCATAGGAAATTTTGGCCGAGGCTTCTGAAGGTTTTATTTTGGCAGGGATTTTATTATACATCTTATTCAATCTTTTGGAGAAGTCTGAGATAGACTCTCCTTCCATCTTCTTCAAAGACCCGAACTCTGTCATGTAATACATGAAATCCTTCCTATCTCCCCACTGCCTCAAGAAAGCACTATCCAGGGCTTCGATCCCAGCAATAGATCCGGGGGCCAACCCTCTAAACCACTTCCTCACCTCGCCATCTAGGCTCTGGACGAAGACTCTCATCCAGACATCCTCATTTTCAATGTTCAGGTTGTCTGCATAACTGTAGAAAGCAGCCAGATGCTCTTCAGCAGTTACATCCCCTTCCCCAGTGAACTTGGGCATATACTTCAAGTAATCTCCAGTAGGGAGAGGATTCATAGGATGGGGTAGAACTAAGGGAGCATATCTGGCAGTGACTATGGCGTCCATTCTATTTAGAGGGGGATTAGCACCAACCATAGGAATATTAGGTGGAGGAGAGATTGGAGGAGAAGGAGTTCATGAAGGGGCTATTGGGAGTGAGTCTCGAAGTGGAGTGGGAAAAAAGAGGGGATTTAAGGAGAAGGCTAACGAGCTCAAGTCAGCAGGTGCTCCTCTTGGCACAGGAGCGGTAAAACTAGGCATGGGGAAATCTTCCGCGGTCCTGGGTCTACGCCAGGGTATAGCTTCGGAGGAGAGGGGAGTGAAAAGGGTTTCTCCCTCCCATCCCAAACCAGGAGGGGAAAACTCAGCAGGAACACTCCCAAAATTCAGGAAACGGGACACCTCGGAAGGAGGACGGTCAAGAATCTGAGGAGGAGAAAATGGAGTTCTTACAAAAGGAGATGGCAGATTACCTGGTTTGGCGATGGAAGCTTCTTCTTCAGAGGCCTTTCATTTTCTGAGAACCACCTTTGGATCAATTTCAGGTGTCACTAGAGGCACTTGTGGATGAGACTGTGTGTACCTGCCTCTGAAAGCCACAGTTAATACAGCAGGTTCTCCACAGTGGAGTCACCAGGTGCACAGTAGAAATATTCAAAGGTTATGATACCCGATGCACCTTCAGAATCAGAGGCTCAATGTCGTTCAATCCTGGGGAAAATTTTCAACTTCGTCCCCGACAAGGGCGCCAGAAATGTTAGCGTTAGAAGTCACTCCTGGATTGCTTGCAGGAGCATAGCCAACCGCCCATCAGTTTTGTGTCACGATTTGTTTAATGGGTGATCAGATGGGTAAAGACTGAAGAAAATATAGCTTTAACTCGGGAAACTGGGTCTGGTATGTAGAAATCAATGGAGGCCTTGATCCAACTTCTGTCAGTAAATTGATTAAAGGGTGATAGAAGGAAGACTTGTGAGAAGGGCGAGCAAGACTGCCTCGGGCAACAGGCCTTCGGAATCTTGACGACAAAAAACTTAAAAGCCAAGATCCTCTTGGTCCAGAGCTTCAAGGAGCTGAGGGGTGACTCGACTAAATCTTTCAATTCCAAGTCATTTCAGCGCTGAGAAAATCACAAGAACCGATTAGAAACAATGCAACTATTACAGTGATCCAACCTACATAATCCTATAACAGCCATAACTCGACTGGATCCTCCAATTCTGAGTTGTTCTAACACAGTAAACAAAGAGATAGAAGGGAAGCTGACATCCATAAAGTAATAAATCTCAAATGCCTTGTACATTAACCAGAGCGACCAGCACTTCATCAAAACTTTACAATCGGGAGCTTTGCTCAACCATCGATGGATTACAAAATACAAAGACTGAGTCTATATACTCAGGAAAATCGCCTAACAGAGGTGTCCTTGGTCATCCAAGACTCGGTGTCCCTTCAGCCAAATTCGAACGGGCTTTCTCTGTCAGACTCCACCTTAACTGTGCATGGCTCCTGCAGGGGGAGTAGCTGAGCCAGTAAATGTTGATTTAGCGTCTGCAGACCTCCTCTGGCTAGTCGACGACTCGGCATGTCTTCTTTGAAGAACTGGTTACACAGGACCCTCTCGAGCAGACCGCTTGCCAGACCTTCCATACCTTATACTTAATGCATGAGGAGAGGTTTCACCCACCCCTCCTCGCCTTTATTTACTCCAAGCGAAGGCTTGGAGCAGGATCGTATCAGATGGTACCTGGATATCGAGACGATCCTTTCGGTGACTGAACTCAGCACCTTTGGCCCCCTTCAGCACAGTTCCTTTCTTTCCCAAGTGACCACGGGCTGTGACCCCGTGTTTATTCCCAAAGCGCTTTCGACGTTCGCGAATGGAAGGAGTTAATCCTTGCTTCTTGAAATCGCGATGAGCGAAACACCGAGACGGCTTAATCTGGCTCCACGCGCCCCTCTGGATCTGACGGTTTTGAACTCTCCCGACAATGTTGTGGGCCCCAGGTCCTGGACGCTCTCGTCATTTCACGCATCGGGGAATGATGGAGTTGTTTCTTGCGTTTCGAAGCTGCGATGGGCGAAAAGGCGAGGAGCCTAATCACACGCGCCAGGTGTCTCTTGTGGATGAACGGCTGAGGCTGCTTCGCGATACTACGGGCCCGACTCTGGGCGCCTTCGGCGCTTTCCGGGTTTGGGGTTTCGAGATGTAGAACACCATGAAACTCTCGCCCCTCGAACTCGCGACTGCTGAAAACCCGATGCGACTGGATCTCGTGCCACGTGTCATTTGGATGGGCAGCTACTATTCTTCCCTGCATACAATATGGGCGCGATCTATTGTGTTAATTTCGGCGCAACTTCTTTATTCGCAATTTCCCGCCAACCGTTGATCTGCTCACATGGATGGATCCGGATTGTTGACACTATAATTTTGCCCGCTCACTTGATTTTTAAGTCCAAAAAGGACTTCTTCTATGTGCTATGCTCGGCGCTCATCGTGCCACTTGCAGACCTGATCGCTCTTGTGCTTCGGACGAGAAATGTTACTAACATAACTCTATACAATTTGGCTCACTGCACTTTCATCTCTTTTTATCTCCTTCAAGGTATTGTACCTACACACAAACCTCATCATTGGTCATGGGTTAGAAAATCATCACGTGTATCCTAAGGTCATTGTGCAAAGATCCTAGGGACCACATAAGCACTTCAGGACTCTTAAGAGATATCCCTAACTAGATCACTACCTTTCAGAACTCTACATTGAATTCATACACTCTTTGTCCTTGTCTCATTTTGAGGTAAAGTGAGCTTACCTTTTCTTCCTCCTTTTACACAATAGGATAGAACGGTGACTTAAGCATGTCCTTAAACACTTCTAGATCTGTCATTATTGGTTCATTACCTAGTCTTCTAGTAATTTCATCACTTTCCCAACATGTCAACGCATGACCTTCTAAATGGCACTTGAATCTCGTTTCACTCCCATGCCTTCATATTTGATTTATCCACTTTAAGTTTTTCATTACCTCCACCTACTTCATCTATACTGGAGCTCGACTCTTGAAGGTTCTTTTTTCTTATTATTATTAGTAGTATTGTCCTCCTCTCAATGCACCAACATGGCAACCAAGGCAATGAAATCTTGGTTGATCTCAATTATTGTCCATGCCATTTGAGAAACTTCAACGGCCATATGAGCCTTCTATATCTCCAAATGGGTTATTGATCCATAACTTCTCAACCTATCGCCAAGTCAATTCACTAGCATGGATCTTAATGCAAGAATAATTTTGTTTTTCAACTCTGCTTGTTGTTTCACTATACTTGAACATTGATTTATAAAACTTGCAAATTGTAATCGAATCATAGAAAACAACACTAAAGAATCATTCATACACACAATAATAACATAGAGAACCTTTCTACCCTCAAAACCCAAATGGGAAAACCAACAAATAATGGATTCATTGGCTCTTTATTAATTAAGTTTTTACATATGCAAAGGGCCACATTCTCACCGAGTGTTCTTTCTCTCTTTCTACATTCTTGGAGACATGCGTCTATAACTCTAGACAGTATTCATAACCATTGGAAAGTTGTGTTCTACCTTTCACCCATTGAATCTATAGAATAAACCTCCACTACTACAATTATCCATCTTCCTCCAAACCAACAACCATTGGTTTTGAGCTCTAGGTCATTCTCTCCATGAGATTGTTGCATGCCCATTTAGAGTTATTGGACATTATTGCTCTGGATGTGGGTTGATTCGCTAATCGAATCTTTGTTGTCTCCATCTTTGGAATTGTCCTCTATGTGTGGAGTCTGGTGCATGAAGGTCATGCAATTGGTAGCCATCGGTTCCCTTGCAATCGGCTCCTCCAACCATCAATTTTGCTCCCCCTTTCTTCAACATCAACGGCCTCTTTATTGTCATCTCTCCAACGATTCCTCTTTCTCGTGGAAGTCCAAGAGTCCAACAAATGTTACAACTACCACCAATGACCCTGTTGTGAAGTGCTTTACTATGCTATGTGGAATGCGAGGTACAAAACTCTTTGTAGTTCCCCCCTTTCCTATGTCTTCGCATGCCTTATTATCTTATTCCCTATGCCTTTTCTTACGATCATGTGTGGTATGAAATGTAGAATTCAAGGTTAAACTCCCCTCAGAGTCCCTCTGATACCTCTGCATGCAAATACTTTTGCATGCACTTTGGTGTGCGACATGCAAAGTGTGAAGTGGGGAGCTACATGCTCTGAATCCCAAACTTTCCTTTGTATGTCCTTTGTGTTGCATACCTTTGCGCCTTATATTTCTAAGGCATTGCATGCCTTCGATGCTAACAGAATAAAATACCCTATCACAAATACATAGATAACATAAGAGATACCCTAGAGAAACCCATATAGAAAAAACCCAACTTGAAAATGGTTATCTTGCTCCAGTTATTCTTATTAGTGATTTTACAATGACAAGGCTCTCTAGATTTTAAACTCAAAAAATATAACATACAATACAATGTTGAACTCATTGTATTCAAATATCTTTCATGAACCAATAAATCAGTGCTTGTCAGAGTCGCTCTCCCCAACCTCCACTATCCATTCAAAATTGTGGTCAACCCAACCTATGGATTATCTTTCTTCCTTTATTTCCTCTTCAGTAAAACCTCTAGTCCAAACAATTTCATCTTGAACAAACCTCTAAACTCGAATCGAGCCATCGAACCTTTTTTCCTTTGCAAACCCTTCTTTTATCTTTGTGTTCCTGGGAATCTAAAAGGCAAATGGCCTCCACAATTGTTTCCAAACTGATCCGGAATGGATCATTATATTATTTTTCATCTATCTTGATGCTTTCAAAGTGGAAAAAAAATGGAGGAATCAACTCACAAGGTCATTTTAGTGGTAGGTCCCAGTTTGGAAAATTGGGGCTTAGAACCTTCTGGAGCCATTTTGAGGTATTAAACGACACTTTTTGGGGTTCTGGTGTCTGAAAATTGCACCACGCCATTTATGGTGTTCTACACTCTGAGACCTTTCCAACAGTTTAAACCATGTGTCAATCGGAGCTCATATGCAAAAGTTATGCCTCTTGCAAGTTGACCATCATGGTACGAGAGGATGTCATGTCAACGTCTATTACTCATACATATGGGGCTAGCGACATGAGGACTTTCAAGAAGAATATAGAAGGTCCAAAACCTTATCACAATTGAAGGTTGAGGAAGTCAAAACTCTAACCCTAGATAGTTATCATGCTATGTTAAATATCAGGCCACTAGGAGAAGGGTTTCATTCTATGTTATTGTATTTTGTTCCATAACATAGCAAAACAACTAGGAGTGGGAAATTAGAGAGCATAACAGAGGGGGTTAATTTTTTGTAGCAGCTTAATAGGCCACAAGTCTCATATAACTTCATAGAGAGTGTCTTCTCCTTTGTATTTTCATTATTTCCATACCAGAGAAAAGAGAGCAAAGCAGCCTCAACTTTGTTAAATTTAGAGTTGCTATTAAGTTCTTTTCAATTTACTAGACAATAATAGCATAAGCAGGATCACTGAAAGAAACACAATCACAAGGTACACAACATTTATCCTCGGAAACCCTCATGGGGGATAAAACCCAACAAAAACTTCCTTAATATAGATTGCCAATACAATGCCAAGATAATAAACCAAACACTGGAGAATATCCAACACTGAGAAATGTGCCTCTCTCTTCCTTATTCTCGCAATTGCAACTCTCCAAACTTGCACACTTGATGAGTGAATGAGTGAGTGTGATAATGAGGCGCTAGCCTCCTTTATTTATACTAGTTGGTAGGTGCTAGAAAGGTGTCTCTTCACTAGGCAGGGCCGACTTCTCTTCTTAGTGGTTAAAACCACTTTAATTAGGCACGGGGGCCGACTTCTTAATTAGCATAATATATTTAAGGGTTTGACCAAACCACAAAAGGGTATTTGGTCAAGTACAATCCCGACATGACCAATCCACAAAAGGGGATTGAACTGATGAATAATAACTCAATAATAAATAGAATACTCTTTGCAGTGACAATATTTCAACACTCTCCCTTAACAAGAAGGGTATTCTACTTACACAGCTCAATACAACATCATCAGGAGAGAGAGAGGAGAGGGCAGCAACATCAATAGTATCTAGAACATACTGGCATATCTATAAATCATCAATTTTTTTTCTCATCATCATTCATAGCATGGAGCTGGAGTAGCATCATCATTATCTGCATCAACATCGATTAGTACAACACTAGTACAACATCATCAATCAGTGAAATACCGATACATCATCATCAATATCTTCAACATGATGCTGAAGTAGGAACATCATCATCATCTTCAGCATGAAGCTGAAGTAGCATCATCATCATCTTCAGCATGAAGCTGGAATAGCAACATCACCAACACGAGGTTGAGATAAAAACATCATCACAGCACGAGGCTGCAGCAACAACATCATCACAACATGAAGGCTGGAGTAACAACATCATCACTGCACGAAGGCTGGAGCAACATCATCACAGCAAAGGTTGGAGCAACATCATCATCATCATCATCATGGGGCAACAGAATAAGGCAAGTGCTACAACATTTTGTGGTACTCTAACAATCCCTAAAGAGCTGCCCAGGAATCATAAGATTCCCTAGGATATAAAATCCTAACGGAGCTACCATGTGGTACTCTGACAGACCATCCTTACCAAACCTTCGGGATATGCTCAGAAATCATAATATTCCCTAGGATTATAAAAATCCTAACGGAGCTACCACTATTGACCATAGATAGCATATACATGCACAGGTACTCTAACAGACCGTCCTTACTGGACCTTCGAGATCTATCTAGGGATAATCAGTCCCCTAGGATATAAAATCCTAACTAAGCTACCCGTTATTGGTCAGGATATCGTAGTATCATCAGCATCACTCCCCCTTTTGAGGGAGGTCATTTCGGACTATACCAATCTTGTCTTGAAATTATTCAAACTTTACACGAGATAGAGGCTTGGTCAACACATCTGCAACCTGCTCATATGTGCCAACATATTGGAGATTTACAGCTCCCCTCTGCACCATATCACAAATATAGTGATATCGTATTTCTATGTGTTTTGACTTATCATGAAACAATGGGTTCTCCGTCATCTTTATGCAACTCTAGTTATCACATAGAATCACGGTGGATTCCATCTCCAAATCGAATAGACATGTCAACAGCTTCCGAAGCCATATAGCTTCACAACTGGCGGAACATGTTGCAATGTATTTCGTTTATGACGTGTTGAGAGCAATATTGGATTGCTTCCTGCTCTGCCATGAAGTCATGGTTGACCCCAGACTGAAACAACATCCTGAAGTGCTCTTTCTATCAGAAACACTTCCAGTCCAATATGAATCGGTAGAACCAATCAGTCTGAAGTCATGATCTCAATTATAACATAGACCAAAGTCCAACGTACCCTTAAAGTATCTCATCACATGTTTTGCAACAACAAGGTGAACACGTCTGGCTTCTACCAGATACTGACTAAAGGTGTTCACAGCAAAACATATATCTGGCCTGGTGTTCGTCAGATACATCAACGATCCAATGATATGTCTGTACAGCGTAGCATCAACCAATTATGACGAAGTATTGACTAGGAGCTTCAACTTAGTTTGCATGGGTGTGTTCATGGATTTACACTCCAACATATCAAACATTTTCAATATTTCAACTGCATACTTCCCTTGGTTAAGCAATATATTCTATGGGTTCCTTCAAAGTTTAAGACCTAAGAAATAATGCATTAGGTCTTTCATCACAAACTCTGTAACGAGCTTCTTCTTGCAATCTGTGATGAGTTTTTCTTCATCTGTCAAGAATACATCATCTACATATAGTAGCAACATCATTGTCTCATCATTCATAACCTTGAAGTAAAGGTTAGAATCAAATTTACTCTTGGTAAAGCCCAAGCTCGTCAGAAAACTGTTAATTCTGCCATACCAAGCTCTAGGAGCTTGCTTCAACACGTACAGAGCTTCCTTCAACTTGCATACATGAGTCTTTCTATCTTCAATCTTCAAATCCAATTTTCTACCATATTGGTACACTTGATTCAACTCCAACAATCATGTGCTATCTCTATGTGTTTTCTGCAAAGCACTATCTGTCTCACTGCGTGAGAGTATGTCCTCTACTCTCTCTGCAATTGTTCCTCTAGAGCTGGGATTCTGCACCTGCATCTACTTTGAAGCTGAGAATGGCTGCTCCATTCTCACTGTGACTGCTGAAATCTAAGAGTAATTCATCTACTTCATCACGGCAACAACTTCATCTGAACTGAGAGTGGTTCAATAACTTATATTGAAGGTAGTTGTTCTTCTTTCATGGAGGTAACTCTATCTTCTAGTCATGTCTCCATGACCCAACTAATGTACTGCACCAACTGCCACTCAATTTTAAATGTGGGGTTTGCTCCCCCTGAATCTCATACTTTCATGGTTTTATGGTTGGTTTTTATGGTTGTCTTCATGAATACTGGAACTATTTCTTCAATTGCTGGAGTAAATGTCTCGTCATAGTCTTCTCCCTCTTACTGGGAGAATCCTCTGGACACAAATCAGACTTTGTATATCTGCAACATACTTGATATGGTAGATCAATCTTTGAAGTCAACACTGAATTCCTTTCTAGTCTCACGGAAAAATCCATATCCCAGTCTTTCTGACTTGCTTCCTTCAATGTCACTGAAACAAGGGAATATTCCCAGGAGATTGCATATCCCCTAGAAGTATCTGAAGCTATGATCTAGTCTTCTCATGGCATCTGTCTCCCAGTCCTGAAATATGTCTCTTCATCTGATCCTTTCTGAGATCAGGTTTCTCTGAATCTTGATTTCTTATGAGTCTACAAGGACTTCATCATCTCTACATGATATACTTGGTGTTGAATACCAAGTCTAAATATGAAAAGTTGAGTCAGACTTCAAACGAATTATGCTTCCTGTCAAGGTGGCTTCATTATCCATTGATCAAGTCTACTTAATGTTTAGTCATCTTTGGAGCCTTCTGCTCATTACAATCAATCTCCATATGAGATACTTTGTATCTCAAAAAATAGTTGCTTCTTCATCTTCTTTGGTACATGAATGTATACGGTCAAGTACATAATCTGCTTCATGTCTTGTCTAATATGTTTTCTCCTGCAACCGCAACTATAGCTTCCTTAGGGCACCTGTGACCTTCCCGGAACAAGAACAACAACATGGAATAATAATACTCTTTATAATAATAATAAAGAAATAGTGAGAACAATCGTCACAGTAGCTCCTTTAGAGCTATCACTTGTGACCTACCTAAAACAAAGATCAAAGGTAAGAAATACAATATGAAATGAGAGCAACACTCTTCTAGTGTTGTTATCAAGCATTCCTCTATGGTAACATGGAACCAACACAAGAATTTTCTCCTAGAGGAGATGTTAGTTGTATCTGGTAAATGATTACAATAAGCATTAATCTTAATATGTTCACATGCTACCAAGTATAATACTTTTCAAAGACTGCTACCTCAACTATAGTGTTTACTTGTAATGAGGTAGCTATCAAACTTGTCATGTGCAACTTTGAATCTTATCAACTTAGTCAATCAAGCCTAGAACCTGGAGTCTTTGTCCTCAAGAATGAGTGTGTTGCTTTTCTTTCAAGTCTCCTTCACTCAAGATGACAAGTGTTTTCTTCAACATGTTTTATGTACTAAGACAATATGCTATCTTGACAGAAGTCTAAGTTAGAGAATAAACTCTAATCTCAATCTAATACCTTGTCTTTAATTTTGACCAAAGGTTATTATGATGGTAATAACTTCAACATACAACCTAGATGTTCATAATGTCATAACAAATAGATGCATATCAAGATGATCAAACCTAGGGTGCATTATTCCTCTAAATGTGTTGGATCTGAGATCCTTCTGGATCTATGACAAAATATCCCTTCTCCTAAAAGTACCCTTTAGAATAATAATGTGTTTTAAACACATGTAAGTGCATACCTCTGACGGTATCTTGCTAGGGTAAGGTGCACTAGGATAATAACACAACAATCCCAACACTTCACAAAAACTTTCACTACTACTGGTACTACAGTTAGTGTTGGCACTGCAACTGGTGTTGTCACTGACATGAAGACACTTGCACTGCAACTGCAACTGATACTACAACTGTAACTATTACTGCAACTACAACTGACACTGCAACTGCAAGTTAGGGTTTTATGAGGAAACCCTAATTTTTCAATTTTCAAATTTTGAAATTTTTATCCAAGGACTAGATGTGTTGGGTTGAGGCGAGTATGTTGGAGCTGTCAGATTTCAAAAATTTCAAGTTTTACCCCTTAAAACTTGACTTGCGACACTCTGTATTGGTACTTCTGGTACTGGTTCTGGTTTCCTGGTTTTCTGGTTTTATGGTACCAGCAAAAAAATAGGGTTTCACTTTCTAGAGGCTCTGGCCACTGAAAAGGTGCTCAAGGTACCAATGAGTTTGCTAGGCTAGGGTGCACTTCCCTAGATAGTTTTTAGGCTGAAATTCTCTTCCAATAAAAGCCTTCATTTTGTTGTACGACAATAGTGACATTTTTGGTTACTCAGTGAAAGGTGCTCTATTCAATGAAGCTCTCATACCATGTTAAATTTAGAGTTGCTATTAAGTTCTTTTCAATTTACTAGACAATAATAGCATAAGCAAGATCACTGAAAGAAACACAATCACAAGGTACACAACATTTATCCTGGGAAACCTCATGGGGGAGAAAACCCAGTAAAAACTTCCTTAATACAGATTGTCAATACGATGCCAAAATAACAAACCAAACACTAGAGAATATCCAACACTAAGCAATGTGCCTCTCTCTTCCTTCTTCTCCCAACTGCAGCGCTCCAAACTTGCGCACTTGATGAGTGAATGAGTGAGTGTGATAATGAGGCGCTAGCCTCCTTTATTTATACTAGCTGGCAGGCGCTAGAAAGGTGTCTCTTCACTGGGCAAGGCCGACTTCTCTTCTTAGTGGTTAAAAACAGTTTAATTAGGCCTAGGGGCCAACTTCTTAATTAACATAATATATTTAAGGGTTTGACCAATTCACAAAAGGGGACTTGGCCAAGTACAATGCCCAACATGATCAATCCACAAAAGGGGATTGATCCGATGAATAATAGCTCAATAATAAATAGAATACTCTTTGCAGTTACAATATTTCAACAAGCTTCTAGCTAGGTTTTTTCCTGTAAGGGTTTCCCAAAGCAAATTTGTGGATGGTGTGTGATTGTATTTTAATGTTCTATGTTTTCTGCATTTTATCTATTTCATGCATAAGCAAAAAATCGGTGACTAAATATTATGGATCTAAAGTAATTTAACCTGCATAGTGTAGATTTCAGTTTTATTTATTAGATATGTTGTGACGAACTATTTCAGTGGAATATCCATGGCAGTTTATAGGTCACAAACAATTCCCCAAGAATCAATCACAAAACCCCTTCGACATTTCCACTTCTACAAAACTCAAGGATTCAACCATCTTCGTGGAAAACATGTGGCACCCTATGATTCGACACGTTTCTCACATGTCATCCTATAATTGCCTCCTCTCTATCATGATGGCTAAGTGGGCCTTGGTTCCTTCTTAGGCTTTTGTGCACAAGTCATTTCTAGCACATGCAGAAGGAAAAGCTTAAGTAACCTAGCCTCAAACCTTTTATTGTGCCTACACTCTACACTAATATTTATTGGAGCAAAGAGGATGGACCTCTCAAGTCCCCTACATCTTACTCCACATTCCCATGCCATGTCCCAACTCCCCAAAGCCCCTTGCTTCTTGCTTTGTGTACCTTAATTTTTGCCTTCTCAGAAGATCCATGTGCCCAAGCCGTGCATGTGTTCCTTGCCTTAGCCAAAATCAATACTACTTGCCTTCTCCTTTTGTAAAGCACAAAGTTAACACCTCCCTCCTACTCACCCAATCCTCCACATGACCAAAGCTCTGCATACACTATGCCTTAAGTTTATTTC
>JASDQU010588774.1:2380-12575 GCA_032191745.1 Picea mariana
GTGTGTGTGTGTGTGTGTGTGTGTGTGTGTGTGTATGTATTTATCTTTAGCATTGGATCGTTGGTTTCATCATGCAAGAAACAAAAGGAAGTCTCCTTGTCGACTACATAAGAAAAATATCACAACATCGTTCATGAATGTATCGAGAAAGTTTGGATATGGAAACTTCTAAGTGAACTTGTCTTTCTTGTTCATACCTCCACTACAATCTACTGTGACAATCAAAGAGCCATTCAAGTTGCTGACAACCTTGTTTCCCACAGTAAGATGAAGCATGTTGAGCTCCATGCCCAGTATTTGAGATAGTTGGTTCATGAGAACATTGTATCTCTTATCTATTTTAGAACAAATGATCAGGTATATGATATATTCACTAAGCCTTTATTTGAAGCTCGGTCAACTTCCGTACGATGTTTGGGCTTCAGGAAGATGCAATTATAGGGGGTGTCCCATTGATGTAATTTCACCTCCAGATCCATGTGTTGATGAAGGGGGTGTTGTAAAATCAAGTTCTGATGGTTAATCACGCTTCTACTGGAATTAGTTGGTCGGGAAATAGACCTACATCTGGAAACAACCAGATCTACATTAGTTGGTTGAGTAGTTGAATATTCTGCAATCAAACAATCAACCAACAATCAAAGATAGTCGATCAGTGGATCGACTAGCGAATCAATCTACTATGGGTTCGACGCATGAACAATTAGGTCAAGCATCGTTGTCGAGCCGACTTGATATCATGGATTTAATGGATTCAACTCTAACAACTGACAATTATGTGGAAAAGATCTTCCCTATTTTAAGAAATTTGATTAGATATTGAAGCTATACATAGCAAACCCGATGGGTCACTATCATCATGTAATTCTTATTGTTGTACAAGATGTCCAATACACATTATGTTGTTTTGATCACAATTTGATGCACTTAAGTGTTGTAACAATCTCTTTAAACACCACCTTCTATATTTGAAACCTTATTTCCTCTTCAATTATCTATAGTTATGTTTGTTTGTTTCGTATCAGGTTACACCCATCCCCAACAAGTGGCCTCATTAAAGAAGTTCCACTAGTTAGTGGTTGTGTCCTCATTAATGGAGGTCCATTAGATGGTTAGGGTTTTGGCCAATTATAAATTATATATAGTAGTAGAATCTATGTAGTGGGTTGTCAAGTAATATTATTGTATTTGGAGCTCTGTTCATGTTGGAGGTTGCCCCCTTCAAGAGGCAAATGAACATTGCATCAATTTTTGAATATCAATAAAAGTTTTATTACTATGTTATTTTCCAATTATGGATTTGTTATTTGGTTTTTGCAACTACATTTCATCTATCTTGCTCTATTTAATTACTTTTTGCATCGATATTCTAAATATTTTACTTTAAATATTTTTTTATGCTGACAAGGAAGACCACATAAAATAGAGCTTTACCTAACCAAAAAAAACTCACCAAAAAAAAATTAAATTGATCCACTTATTAATTGGATACTTTAAATTTATATCTAACTCTGCTTTACATTAATTAACACTTTCATAACTCACATCTCATACTTAAAATTAGAGTGAAGATAAACTCTCATTTACATTAATTCAAATTTTCATGCATTGGCTCAAACCTATAAAGTCATTCAAACAACTTATATGTATGTACAAGTTTTTGTTTTTTTTAATATTGTCATGACTCGTAAAATCGTGCTTATGTAGAACTCTCCTCTACATTAATTTAAACTGTCATTGACACTAGATCTAAGTCTTCACTTAGAGGTTTGGGATCTCACCAACATAGCAAAAATAAACTTTTTATCTTTTTCCCCAAGAAAATCCATTAAAACTAAAATGCAAGAAGATGGAAAGGGAAAACCTAGCAAAATCTTTTCTTCATCCGTTAATTAAGCAATTCCCCAACTTTAGATCTTTCTTGATACTTGCATTCAATTCTAACAACACCACATTCACAAACCATTACAAGCATTTCAAATGAATAAAATAATTTCAAAAAGTAATTTCCTATCTAACTTTAAGTGAGTAAGTTAAGTAACCCTTCCTAAGTAACTTTAAGTGAGTAAGTTAAACAACCCTTAGAAAAGAACAAGTCGAACTTGAAAAACAAAGGGAGTTCTGCTCAAAAAAGGATCAGGGTTAAGAAATTCCTAATTCAATAGAACGGATTTTAAACTATACTTTTAACATTAACATAAAGATGAATGACCTCTTTTTCGGACCATATACCTTTATTTATATGCTTGAAATATATTTCAAATAATACTCACTCAATATTTAGATAGTCCTACTCTACAACCATCATGACCTGTCCCATCGCTACTCAATGATGAAGGTGAACAAATTCATCTCTAACACCTATAGAAGTGATCCAACCAACCTACCTATATACAAATTGTTAAAACAAAGCAACAATGTGTCCTATCGCTACTCAATGATGGTGGACAAATTCATCTATAACACCTATAGAAGTGATCCAACCAACCTATCTGTAAAGTTCAATGGTGAAAGGTGAACAAATTCATCTATAACACCTATAGAAGTGATTCAGCCAACCTATATGTGTAAAGTTTATATGCTTTATTAGAATTTGCATTTCCTTGGCATTTCGAATTGACCTCCACTGAACTCTTTCCCTCTATGGGACGTTGCGTCCCTTCGTCATTGGGAAAAACAAAAACAGAGAAATAGGTTGGACTGTTCAGAGAAATACGAATTCTACCATTTGTAGAAATTTGCATCCACAAGCTTGTGATCAAACTTCGGTCACTTTGATGTGGGGGTTCTTCAATGCCTCTTTACCCTTCTAATTCTATTAATGGTTGATCGGAATTGTCTTTATTAACTACAGAAGTATGAAACGACTGAAAGGAAATCTAATGAATTTGTAACGAACATTAACTTGTCAAAAATAGTGGAGCTCTATCCAATTTTTGAATTGCTCGCAGGGCATACAATTTCTTCAAGAATTCTAGAAACGGAGGATAACCAGTCATGTAGTACTCTATTATTGGACATTATTGAGCATCTTTCCTCTGTGTTGATCAGATTTCTTATCTTCAGAACCTGTGGTGGATATTCAACTTTTGGAACTGTTGGATTCTTCACATCTCTGACCCCTCAATTATTCCATCATCATCGGGTTTTGTTTCTTCCGCCGGTGTTTTCTGCTCCATTATAGGATAACCTCTTTCCCATCTGGAACTTTTCACACCTTCGACAGGCATTGTACATAGTGAAATCCGAGGAGATGGTCTGCAAAAAATTATGAAAGGACCCCACCGTCAATAAAGAAAAAATTCTCTTTGCTTGTCAACTTCTCCACCTTTCGGCAACATATTCCAAATCTCAAGTTGCATGGAATATCTCCTTGCTTGATAGGATTACATATAGAATATTATTAAATTTAATGTAAATCCGATGACATGCTGTCAATTTCTTACAACAGGGAGGAGAACAATCCATGAAAGAAACAGTCCTCTGGAATTATTCATTGCTTTCTACCGCAAATAGAAACCGCCGCTGTTCGTCCGGGTTATGCCATATGTTCACGGGCATAACCTTGTTTTTATATAGACTAATGGTCAACCCTAGACTGTTATGGCAACTTTGTTTGCACTACAGAAAGCCTTATACAGTTATCTTTGCTATCTATATAAATCATAGCATTGAAGTAACTGCGAGCAAACGGACTCCACTTTGAATCCCTGTGGTGTTTGTAAAGGATTTTCTTTGACCATTTGGAGGGGAGGATTTTCTTCAAATTTCTTGGGTCATGGGATTTCCTGCAAGCGACTACGGTCTCGTTATCCCAAAACTGCTGTCGCAGTTCGCATTTACGTTAGCGCATTTAAAGACTGCTATTTGTTGGGCTCTTCAATTAGTCGGACTGGACGAGTCTGAGGAGCCTGAGAGCTCTTCCTGGCAAGATTTCCCTGAGAACCCCCTTGGATTTCCTTCAGATTCTGCTGATACGCTTGCAGACAGCTTGCCTATCGTCACATTCGGGCAGTTTGCGGAGAGATTGACCGAGATGAGGGATGATGATCATATCTGTGCCGTGTGTTTGAGCAGGTTGGAGGAAGAGGATGAGATCAGAGAATTGAGTAATTGCTTTCATGTATTTCACAGGGATTGTTTGGATAAGTGGGTTGATTGTGATCAAACGACGTGCCCTCTCTGCAGATCTTCTCTTGCGCTCAAGACAGTACTCGATGAAGAAGTGAACAATGAATCATGGGTCATCGATCATATCGCCTATCTCTTCGGTGAAGATTTAGTATTCTCGTCGTAGAAGAGATATCAGGAGAAAAATCAACGAGGGGGATTTTTTAATTGGGTATGATGTATCTGTGCTAAAATCTGGCAAGAATTAATTGAGGGATGTAATAAATGCTGCGAATTGTTGAGCACTGAGCTTTCAGGAAACCATGAGGAGCTGTCCACTGTCCTCTAATAGAAAATCGATTCGGCTTATACACTATATACCGTTGTATATGCCGCACACTGGGGTGCTTATTGCTCGACAATCTGGTGGGCAAACGCTTTTCTGCAAACAGTTCTGTACATGCAACATTTAGCCAGTCATTTCTGACAGGACTGCTTTAAACAAATTATAAGGTGTACAAACTTTTGCTTTCTAAATGGCAATATATTGGATAGTTGAAATCAGTGTTGCCTTGTCAAATTACCGGTTCAGATGGTAAAGAAAAATGTCTTTCTTCTAAAATGTAGGATGGAAATATCAAACTTTTGATGAATTTGTTTTTTAATGAAAAACGGTTTGATGTACTTACCTGTCAAATTTTATTCTTCATTGAAGTTATCATGTATAATTTTCAACCTTTTACTATAAGTCTGTTCAATTCCTTTCATGGTTGATGTTTCTATATAAAATTTCCAGACTTTTCTAGGATGCACAAATAATGTCAAAATTCAAGCTAATAGATTTTTTCAAGTCTTTGCGAACCATGTATTGAATTTAGGCCATATTATAAWTCAGAGTTTTTATCGTAATTTTGATAATTTTTGGACTATTTGAACCGATCTAAAGTTCGGTAAATCTTTAAAACAATCTTTCCATTTCCATTATATATGAAATTTAGAGAGGTAAATCTTTAAAACAATCTTTCCATTTCCATTATATATGAAATTTAGAGTATAATAAAAATCTGATTTTGGCGGAGAGGTTTAGATCAGTATGGCCATAGCTCTTAAGGCACTGTTTGTTTGTGACTTCGTTGGTTCAAACTTCTTTTAACCAATGTACTGTGCTTGGAAGTGTGCAGTGTACTGGAGATTATACTGGTAACGGTCAGAATTTACCTATGTTATTGTGTTGTGTTTAGAAGTGTGCAGTGTACTGGATGTTACAGAGGTTATACTGTAGCCGTCAGAATTGCTCCATGTCAATATACTGCTGATTCTAACAGTGAAACAAAAATAAATTAGTTTTATATAAAATTGTTGATAAATTCATATCAAATTACCTTCCAAAAGAATCCTATGCTAACTCACTCCAATCATAAATCCGAATAAAAAGTATATTTTCTTCTATTTATAAAATTGGCCAGCTCTTCCTTGTAAAACGCATGAATAGTTCTAAGACCTAATCATGGGTAAAACCGATCTTCTTATCTAGAGTCCTATTGCAATAAAAAAGAATCAGGCTGTGCAATTTTATTTTCAACCCAGCGTACGCTCATTTGTTTATGTGTAAAGTAACGTGTACAATATGATCCCAAATATCTGCTTTTCTGGACGCGTTTGTTTACAATATTGGTTCCAGAGAATACAATACTTTAGCCGTGGCAATCCTTAACGAACTACGAACTTTAAACTTGCAGGACAACTTTATTTGCTCTTACTGTTTCGTTTAATTTAAAAGCCAACAAATATATAATATGGTGTTGGCTAGATTTTTTTTTTTTGGAATTAGTTTATTAGTAATTTTTTGTTGTTTAGAATTTATTTTTGAATGTAAAAATAGATTCAACATGTTTAAAACTCTCAAAACTTTCTGGTTTTACAGAAACAATCACTTAAATTTAAGAGTCCAATAATTCTTAACCAATAAATTATTAATTCAACACAATGTGTAAATCTTTCTAAAATTAAAAAAACAGCCCCGGGAGCTAGGGTTTGCAGAAACTCAAATCCACCCAGCGAAGGTTCTCGTCGCCACTCAGGCAAGGCCTGGTTCTCCGCATGGTTCTCGTTTGTTTGATCCTGGGTAAGAGCCTAAGCTCTTCAACACCAGGCCTCCCTGTGAATTGGGGTCTTGGATGCCTTCGATGTTGAAAATGGGATAGTAAATGGTGCGTTTATTCATTTCAATTGAATTGTAGAAAGGTACTATTATACTGGTATTCATCCAGGTCTTGTGTTAAGAGAGAGACAGTTTATCATTCAACCACACAATTTCACACCATGGAGAAAAGTGTGGGGTTGAAAACAAGATTTAATCTTATGTTTTCTTATAAGATTTGATTTTATATTTTTTGTGTGGTTGATATAACTGTTTTGGTGAGTATTATCTGGATGAGTATACAGTTTAATTGAAAATTTGTGAGGAAAACATAATTTATTCTTTTGGTTTCAATAGAAGAAACTCATCCACACAACAATATGGGATGTTTATTTAATTTAAGATTTGAATCTTATATTTGTATTTTGATGGTGTAGATATCATTAAGTTATTAACATTTATATAAAGGAACAACAATTCATTAAAATATGAATATCTAATAGTTATAACCATCAGTCTTGTTAAAAGTCTTTAGTGTACATGATTCTTTCAAATCTTTGATGAACTTTTTAATGTACAAAATAATTCAAATTTTAGGTTCCAAGCTTAATATGTAGTTCTCATGGTGTTCATGTGTGGTGTCTAGTGGAATCAAGCAACCTTAACATTGGAGGAAAGAAAATTTATCCAACTTTAGCCTTAGATATTTTCATAATTGTTTAAGATGGACACTATTATTTTAGTCTTTTTTCCATAAAAAGTTTCTATGGAAGAACATTGATTTAAAGATGCTATACCCACATTGTTTAGAGATGACACTATTTTTGTAATAAACACATTTGCATAGAGTTTGAGATTCTTTCTATGTTGAATAATTATATACTTTAGAGCCATTCATGATGTTAGGGTAGAAGGTATCTCATCTTGTCCTCATGAGGCTTTATGGGTCTTTAGTAAGCTATAATTTGTTTTCTATTGAAAACATCAAGAGGTTGGAAGTAAGAGATGTAGTTGGAAGCCCGCATAATTTGAAATGGCTAGTATTGGAATGTTCGTGCTTTCTAATTATAACCATCGAGACATTGGAAATGAGAGATGATGAGTCTTGAGTTACCACTTTGAAGAAATATGTCTTTGTTATTTTTTGGTTGGATGTGAAGCATCTCACTAAGGTTACCTTATAGAAATTCTCATGAACCATAAAAGTTTGAAAACATGTAATGAAAATAACCATAGTTTTGACATAGGGATCTAAAGATAAAAAGGTTTTTTGATTTATAAAAAATATAACCCCTAATCAAAGCTCCTGTAGCATATCATAGACAACATTTTCAAAAGTAGATGTGAGATGCATATAAAAAATATTGAGACCCACATAATAGGGGTAGGAATAATAAAATGTATAAAAAGTATCATGAAAAAAAATGGTATTAACAATATTTAGTGAAAATAGGTTATTATTTTTTTTTGAGAGATGTATTGGAAGACCTTATTAATAATACATTTTTGAGAAGTAGAAATGAGATTAAGGGTATTCGTTAATATCCCAAGAATGCAAGTGTTATGCTCTAGTGTTACTTAGTGAACCCCATGGATATATGTCTCTATATTCCAAGTCTTATAACCATGTGCCTTTTTACACTAGTATGCAACATCATAAATACATAATGTTTATACACTCCAACACTTGGAAACTCCAAGTACAAGGTTGATATTTTAAGAACCAATACACATGATTTACATATACCATGCAAAAACATGCTACAATTGTTGCATCTTACTAGCAAGTTTAAGACTTCTTGTGATCATTGTTTTATACCATATGACAAATGTCTAAGAACACAAATTGTACCTATTTCATCCATCACTTAAATGATCTTCCTCCTTGATACAAGGTTAACCCCACCTTGGAACAAACACCATAGCTCCCACTATATCTCAAACAAAACCACTCATTTTTGTAATATAGATATAACCTCATCATTCCAAACTTATAATTGAACTTGTGAGTAGGCTTATATTCTCAAACACTAACTATACCCAACAACCATGTTCGCACAAACCATCATCACTACATATAATTAGCTATCAGACATGCTACTCACTCTTGGAACTCAACCTAGCTATTCATGTTGTAGTGCATAAAAAAATATTCATGTTGTAGTGCATCAAAACATTAGCATAATGCCCTAATGCTCAAACTTATAAGTGAAGCAACTTCTCTAAAGATGTGCCTAACAATAAGGATGCATTTCTCCCATCACTGTGTTGATCTTAATCCACTTGATCCTTGAGGTTTATTTGCTAATCCTCCTATATTTTGGGTAATTTTCATCCACTACCAATCTAGTTTTGACATGTCTTCTTGCACACAATGCATCATCTAAAAGAAATATCAATTTATGAACACGCTCCAACACAACCTTTTGAACAAGAACCACACTGTCAACAAATACCAAATACTTAATACAACTTCATAAAAATTTCCATCTACATGAAGTATCCACTGCATAAATAAGATCAACTCTCATCATAGAATTGCCAACAGCCACACACTAGCGTTGTGCAGTATGCAAAAATAGAAACACGATAGCTTCATCATTGAATTTCCTCAACGCATGAGCTTTTATTTTCCTCAAGGTCGATACTTAATCATTGAATTTCCTCAACGCATGAGCTTTTATTTTCCTCCAAATACTTTCCCAAATCACCCACAGATCAGACGAAAATTCATAAACAACAGCTTGGGGATTCGATTCCCAACAATCCGCATGTGAAAACGCCATGACAACCCACTGGTCAACGTTTCAGTTAAATCAGCCTTCACATGATTTTGTGCATCTCATGCGGCCCTTTTCCGCTACAAGCAGAAATAGAAGGAATTCCCTCAAAGTTCTTTCCACGTTTAGGTTCACTTCACAATACAATACCATACAAGAGATCGTGTCATATTCAAATTGATTAGTTGACCATTCAATTGCGACGTACAAAACATTGATTGCAATAGACAACAATCATCTGCAAAGTACACAGATAAATTTACCTACAGACATAAACACACACACGAGGTTCTCTAATCATGTCGCAAACTCTTCCCGTTGCGGGAATCTAACGATACCAAAAGTGTCGACACCAAAAGTGAGAATTTTCGTTATCCATAATTTTGAAGATTCAGAATGGAACAAAATCTTGGAGACATTGTTTATAAAAAACTTAGATCATGACGTAATTATGATCCATTCTAATCAGTTTGTTATAATAAATCAATTCATGTAAAAATTTATTGTTAAAAGAATCATTTTTCTACGTATAAACGACATACACCAAATCCAATTTCCTTGCATCACACGCCAGTTCATGTCAAATTTATTGTAAAAAAAATAATTTTGCTACATATAAAAGACATCCACCAAATCCAATTTCCTTGCAGCACACGCCACCCTGAGCTTACAGAGCACTTGCATATCCACTCTTACATTGAGGCGACCAATGGACTTTGATTGGCTCACTCAGAAGATTCTCTCACATGCAACATATCAAATCTGATCATATCTTCAACCGTGATGAACAAGCCATCCAGACAACATTTCAAATCTGATCATGTCTTCAGCCGTGATGAACATGACATCCAAACAATGGTTTCTCAATCAAATCGACAACCAAGAATTCTTCTCCCTTTTCTACACCCACAAACTGTATTCCATGCTATGTCAAGCATTAATCCAGCCACTCCATATACAAGACTTTGTTCCCATGAGAAACCATGGTGGACAAACATGCCATAAAACCAACACTCATTCGTGAAAAAAACACCATGCGCAATTGTCCTTCACACGTTACACCACTTTCTCTTATCAATGGATCCCATCTATGATGTAATTGTGTAGTCTCTCACAATAGAACGTTTCCTCTTATCAATGGATCCCATCTATCATGTAGTTGTGT